>JAVJIF010023150.1:0-74394 GCA_038442645.1 Agave tequilana
GCTTGAGTTGTGTGAACAATAGGATTAGGGTAGGCTCCCTAAGCTACCACTGGCCTTCTAAGTTACGTGGGAAGGCCTCTATCAGCCGAGTGGATATGACCAGGAACTTCAGCACCAAATCAAACAGGCTGATGTCTGATTGACGGGCAGTTGCAAAAATAACTAGCCAATTTTTTTCTAGACCTTTCTGAACCTTGAACTGTGCTCCGCAGTCGATCCCTTTCTTACAGAAAGTGGTTGGAATCAACAGTACAAGTAAGAATACTTAGATGTGACCAGAAGACTCATGGATATTCCTTCATAAGCAGCCTCTAAATGCTAGATAGAAACCAAGCATCTTAAAAGAATAACAAGTGAGGATATAAGTTGTATCCAGTTCCACAAAAAGCTTGGGGCTTTATACATATTCTGTCATTTTGACTTGATCTACTAAAACAAAATTCAGTGATTTCACAGACCGTGTGCACAAACGAGAACTGGAAAATCCAAAACTTCATACAATCATAGTACAGAAATTTCTGCTTGGACTAGACTTCCCTATTTTCGAATATAATTGTTCCCACCACATGTTCAGCTCTATTGTTAATCCCACAACTTTTCCAACAGAAAAGCTCCTCAAAAAAGAGTTTCAAACTTGAACATTTGTGATTTCAAATCAAAATAGTACACAACAAATATTATCTGGACTAGGAATGCTCAAACAAGGCCAAAACTGTTGGGATTTGCAAAGCTGATTGAAAACATAAATGAAGGGCCTAAATTTACCTGAAGGAACATGCTATTAAATTAGCTGAGCCAAAGAATAACAAATACAATCTCTGATTTTCACATCAACTGGTGGAAGAAAAAGTAATTCAAAATGTAGACCATCCAAATAAAGTTTTAATATTGAACATATACTGCAAGTAGCACTTGTAGAATACCTAGAAGAAGTAAAAAGATATTCGAAACAAATATTTTCTTTTTGAAATAAGAACTAATAAACTTTTTTAAATATAGCGCTAGGTGGAAGCCTAGACTAAAGGGTCAAGAATATAATTTGGAGATGACATGTTTCCTACAATAACCAACTAGACTATACTATATAATCTATATGACCGTTTTGGGCTGTGTATTAGAACCACTTAGCAAAACATCCAGTTTTAGGTTGATACCTTCTCTGCAGCTTTTGTAACTTTGACTTCAGGCCCGTCAATCTCCTCAGCATCTTCCTCAGTGAAATCTGCCATCTGCCCTTCATAGTACCTGAATACAATATAAAGGAAATATAAAAATTACTGAGTAGAAATATTTGATGATATTTGTGGAACCAACATACACACTCAATCTTGAAAGCAAACAGCAAGCTGACACAAGGGTTAACAATTCAACTGCACAAATGCACATCACTATTAACTACACATACTTGAAGGCGACTGTTTCTCGACTCGGAAAGTGGGAAGATAAAATCACGGTAGTATTCAGAAAATATAATAGCTGCCAATAGAAGGATGCTCTTGGAACACAGAGTAAGAATTAAGAAGCTACATAACTGAAAAATAACAGGATGAGGCTTGTAATTGAAGTGTCATCTATGAATGGGGCATGGTGCTCTATTCAAATATAACATAGAAAAATGCACACGAGATACACCACTGAAATAAATAGGTTTGAATTTTGAAAAAAAAATAAGAATACAGATCTTCGTATCAGAGAATGCTTGGTTCCTTAGTCCTTGATAAATATAATCCCTTAAACAGCACAATAAATGGAAGATGAGCACCCAATCACGGGACTTGTCCCTCATAAAAACCACAGGCTCCTATCAAATTACTTTTTAGGTCAAAACCCACTGAATCAATAAAATATGATGAGACTACAATGATTACTTATAGAAGCCAAACCAAAAACAGAAATTTGCTCTAGCCCGACAGGGTTAAACTGGTGAAGATCAATTCTCAATAGGTTTGTCACAGAAAAGTTATCGCCAAATAACTCCAGTCATTAATTGATGACAAAATGTCAAAACTGCATGAAGTAAATCACTAATCCCTTACCCTCATTTTCAACACCCAAATGTCGCACCCAGAGCATATATATAAACACCCACCCCCCCCCCCCCCCCCCCCCCCGATTTGTGGGTATCCCCTTCTTTTTCTTGCGTAATGAAAATTTGGATCTAAATTCTAAAGCATTATAAAAAGAAAATGACCGTTACAGATGAAAATTTTAGTTTACAGATTAAAAACAAATGAAAAAAAGTGCACTGAAATAAAAGTATCCATAAAGACACAGGACACAATTAACATGCCAGGTCAAATGTTTTTTTCATAGTTTATGGTATGCATGGATGGCATGGGTGATATTTAACATGTATTCAACAAACCAGCAAAAGTAGTGAAATTAAATCAGGAAATGAAAAATGAAGAAATACACAAATAAATAAACAAGACAAACCTAGTTAAAAGTTCCACTGCAGTCGAACCATAACCTAGCTGCATGAGAGAAACAAAAACATTTAAAACCATATAACATAATGAATATGTGATGGGTAGGCAAGATTCAAGAGAGTTACCCTCAAGGCACTTGGGTGGACAGCAATGCGTACAATTCGCAGGCCTGAAAGATTTGGAAAAACTGCATCTTGGAATTGTTGACAGAATTTCCAAGGTATCTGGTCACCAAAGGTTGGCGACCCTCACTTAGACTTCTCATTGCAGACTTCCGTGAAATTTGCCCTTCAAGACAAACCTGCAGATAAAATAATAAATAGCATGTGTTAAGAAAAATGTCTTAGGTATGTATAAATTGTGTGTCATTTATATAGAACGTTATAGCACAACAATATGTAACATATAGAAGCAGAGCGAGCCGCCGCAGCAGCATGCCATGTGTCAACTATTTTCTTTCTCTTCCCTTTCCTTTCAGATTTTTCTGCAATTAAAATAATTTTTAAAAATACTTTCAGATGCATAAAGTAGACTGTATGCCACATACGCATCCTAGAAATATGTAATAACCCAGTTTTTTTAAGCAAACATAACAAACAACGCCATTTTTGGGATTAAATTGAAATACTAAAATTTAAAGAGGGTTTTATGAAAATAGGATTTATTAAAGATTTAATTAGTAAATAGCTAATATGAGGGTTTAATTAGGAAAAGGGGGAACCTTACCTAATAATAACGATTGTGGCGTGCGATCATATTGATCGCAGCCACCACAATCAGGAAAGAGGGGGGAAGAAGAAGAAGAAAGAGCGAGTGTGTGTGTGTGTGTGAGAGAGAGAGAGAGAGACGAGCCGAAAAGAAAGAAGGGGAAAAGAAAAAGAAAAAGCAAACACGAGAGAAGAAGGAAAGGACCACCGGCAGCAGCAAGAAATAAAAAGGGGAAAAAGATAACCAAAAAAAAGAATCTTGTTGTAAAACTCCGAGAAATATAACATCAAGACAGAGAATTCTAGAGACAGAGTAGAAGTAGGAATTCTTATTGATTTCTGAAGTGTACATTGAAATAAATCAGGAAGGGCCTATTTATAGGAAAAACTTTGGGTTACTATGCAGCCACTACTATGCAGTCACTATGCATGCTTGCGTCATCGCTTGCATCAGCGCATAGTAAAATCATTAATGGTGCATAGTAAAGGTAGGCAGCCATCGTTTCATAACACTCCCCCTTAGCTGCCAATCGTACATGATGTCTCATTAAAAACCTTACTAGGAAAACCCAATGGGACAAAACCATAGCGAAGGGAAAAAAGAGTACATCATCTCTGTATACGTATTCTATGCTGCCTCGTTAAAAACCTTATCAGGAAAACCCTGTGGGACAAAACCATAGTAAGGAAAAAGAGTGCAGCCACGTAAGCTCCCCCAAGTTGACATAAGTAGTTCTTCTTCATAAGTCTCGCTTATGACGCATCCCAATATCATGAATAAGCTTTCTGAGAGTTGTAGGGGAAGTGCCTTAGTAAAGAGATCTGCCACATTATCACTTGATCGGATATGCTGAATATTAATTTTCTTATCCTTTTCAAGTTCTTGGCTGAATGAGAAGAACTTCGGGGGTATATGCTTGGTACGGTCGCTTTTGATGAATCCTTCCTTCATTTGAGCGACACATGCATCATTGTCTTCAAACAGTACTGTTGGATCTCTGTTGACTGGTAATCCACAAGTTGCTTGGATATGTTGAGTTACAGACCTTAACCATACACATTCTCGACTTGCTTCATGGAGTGCTATGACTTCAGTATGATTAGAAGAAGTGACAATAAGTGTCTGCTTTTGTGAACGCCAAGAGATCGCTGTACCTCCACATGTGAACACATATCCTGTTTGAGACCTGGTTTTATGTGGATCTGACAAGTAACCTGCATCTGCATAACCAGTTATTTCTTGTTTTGATCCTCTGGAATAAAACAAATCAAAATTAGTTGTTCCTCGAAGATAACGAAATATATGTTTAATACCATTCCAATATCTCCGTGTATGAGATGAGCTAAATCTTACTAATAAATTAGTAGCAAATGCTATATCTGGTCGGGTACAATTAGCTAGATACATAAGAGCTCCAATTGCACTTAGGTATGGTACTTCAGGACCAAGAACCTCTTCATTATTTTCGCGAGGGCGAAATGAATCTTTTTCCACATTCAATGATCTAACAACCATTGGAGTGCTTAAAGGATTTGCTTTATCCATGTTAAAGCGTTTTAAGAACTTTTCAATATAATTTGATTGATGCAAAAGTATTCCACTTTGAAAGTGCTCAATCTGCAAACCAATACAATATTTGATTTTCTCAAGGTCTTTCATTTCAAATTCATTCTTTAAATATATCATTGCTTCTAGTACTTCTGTATGAGTCCCAATGATGTTTAAATCATCAACATATACAACAATGATAATGAATCCGGATGTTGTTTTCTTTATAAAAACACATGGGCATATAGGATTATTCACATATCCTTCTTTTAACAAATACTCGCTTAAGCGATTATATCACATGCGCCCTGATTGTTTTAACCCATATAACGATCTTTGTAATTTGATCGAATATAATTCTTTGGGTTTTAAACTTAATGCTTCAGGCATTTTAAATCCTTCAGGGATTTTCATATAAATATCGCTATCAAGCGACCCATATAAATAAGCTGTAACAACATCCATAAGACGGATTTCTAAATTTTTAGAGACTACTAGGCTGATTAAATATCTAAACGTAATTGCATCCATTACTGGAGAATACGTTTCTTCATAATCAATTCAGGTCTTTGCGAAAAACCTTGAGCAACAAGTCGAGTTTTATACCTCACAATCTCGTTTTTTCTCGTTGTTTTTCGCACAAAGACCCATTAATGTCCTACTGGCCTCACGACTTCAGACGTGAGAATAATAGGTCCAAATACTTTACGCTTATTAAGCGAATTTAATTCAGCCTGTATAGCGTCTTTCTATTTTGTCCAGTCATGTCTATTTTGACATTCAGTGACAGATCTTGGTTCAGGATCCTCACTTCCGTTATAATATCACATGCTACGGAATAGGAAAATATTTCATCCATATTTTTCATCTCATTGCGATTCCATAATCCTCATGTATTGACATAATCAATAGAGATCTCATAATTTTCTATATTTTCAGGATTTTCTATCTCTTGATTTGTCTTATTTTGTGTTTCTTCTGGAACACATTCTTGCACATTGGGGTCATCACGTTTATCTGCTCCTTTTCTTTTTCGAGGATTTTTATCTTTGGAACCGATTGGCCTGCCACGCTTTAGGCGTGTCTTAGACTCATTAGTGAGTTCATTCTCAGATTGTCCTTTTGGGATTTCAATCCGAGCAGGATCATTTACAGCTGGAATGTATGATTTAGTCACTCTTTTCGTATCGGTGAACGCATCTGGTAATTGATTTGCTATTTCTTGTAAATGATAATCTTTTGCACTTTTGACTCACATTGTTTTGTGTGAGGATCAAGATGCAATAAGGATGGTTCACTCCATGTAATCTCCTTCTCCAGCTGTTTCTTTTCTCCCATAATGCTGGGAAAATTGCCTCATTGAAGTGGCAATCGGCAAACCGAGCCGTAAAAACATCACCAGTTTTAGGCTCAAGATATCTTATAATAGAAGGAGATTCATAGCCGACATATATTCCAATCTTCTTTGAGGACCCATCTTTATACGTTATGGTGGAGCAATCAGTACATATACCGCACAACCAAAATTCTAAGATGGGAAATATTTGGTTCCTAACCAAATGCTAATTGTAGAGGGAGTACTCATGATATGCACTTGGTCTGATGCGAATTAATACTGCATCATGTAAAACTGCATGACCCCATATAGAAATAGGAAGTTTTATTCTCATTATTAATGGTCTAGCAATAAGCTAGAGGCGCTTAATCAGTGACTCAGCTAAACCATTTTGTGTATGTACATGGGCAATAGGATGTTCAACAACTATTCCAATTGACATACAATAATCATTAAAAGCTTGAGACGTAAACTCACCAACATTGTCAAGTCTAACTTTCTTGATTGTATAATCAGGAAATTGTGCTCGTAATCTAATTATCTGAGTAAGAAATCTCGCAAATGCCACATTACGAGTTGACAATAAACAAACGTGTGACCATCTACTAGAGGCATCTATCAATACCATAAAATATCGAAATGGTCCACACAGTGGGTGTATAGGCCCACAGATATCACCTTGAATACGTTCAAGAAATGTAGGTGATTCTGTTTTTATTTTAGCTGGTGATGGTCTCATAATTAATTTTCCTAGAGAATAAGCCTCACATGAAATTTTACTATCCTTCAAACTAGTAAAATTTCATGTGAATTCTCAATAATTCTTCGCATCATCATTAAACCAGGATGACCTAATCGATCATGCCACAGAGTTAATGTCTCTGTATTCTTTAACTACCATATGTGACTCTATCACATTTATATATGTGTAATGCAATCCTGAGGAAAGCTTTGGTAGTTTTTCTAATATGTACTTCTTTCCTGATACATAAGTAGTAAGATACATACACTTCATATTTCCTTCAGTTGCAGACTGAGTATCATATCCATGAAGATATATATCATTAAAACTCAACAAATTTCTTTTAGATTTTGGTGAAAATAAAGCATCTTTTATGAAAAACTTTGTTCCATTTGGCAATATGAAGCTGGCTTTATCAGTTCCTTCAATCAAGTCTACAGGACCTGATATTGTATTGATGATTGACTTTGTTGGTTTTAAATCGGAGAAGTACCTTTTATGTTTAGAATAGTGTGTGTTGTACCACTATGCGGTATGCAAATATCTCCAGTTTTGGTCTTGACTTCATCATTAGAATAATTCATATCAAGCTTCATTCAAAATAAATAATTTAGTGAGAATAAAATTTGAAACATATTATTATAAGTGAAATACTTCATTCAAATATAAGTTTGATAATTACAAATAACAAAACATAGTAATACAATTATATATCTAATTATCACCAGTATCCATTAAATTTCGATGGGTTGAAAGATCAGCAAAATCATCAGTAAAATCTGAAGCATCAAGATGAGTTGAATCATCCATAAGATCATCATGTTCAGTGAAATTCACTTCCTTCTCTTTTCCTTTCAAGGATGCTTTGTAAAGCTTGCAAGGGTGCTCCGGTGTTCGGCACACTCGAGACCAGTGCCCTCTGGAGCCACATTTATAACATGAATCTTCAGGATTCCGAAGAGAACTTTCACGAACATCTTTTCCTTTATCATGTCTTTCTACATGATGCTTCTTGTGGATCGCGTTATTCTGTGAAGGGTTGTAAAAACCACTTCGACCGCGTCTATGGCCACGTCCACGACCACGTCCACGATTATATCCACGTCCATAATTTTTAGAAAATGCAGCATTTACTTCTGGAAATACTGCTGAACCAGTAGGACGAGACTGATGATTTTTGATCAAAAGTTCATTATTCTTCTCTGCCACAAGAAGAGATGAAATTAGTTCAGAATATTTTTTAAAACCACGCAACCTATATTGTTGTTGCAGTGTTATATTAGATGCATGAAATGTGGAGTAAGTCTTCTCCAGTATTTTTTCATCTGTGATATCCACCCCACAGAATTTTAATTAAGATACTATTCTGAACATTGCAGAGTTATAATCGCTGACTTTCTTGAAGTCTTGGAAGCGCAAAGCATTCCATTCATCACGCGTGGCAGGGAGCACAACTTCCTTTTGATGATCAAATCTTTCTTTGAGATTTTTCCATAAGACACTTGGGTCTCTTACAGTGAGATATTCACATTTTAAACTTTCATCAAGATGTCTGCGGATAAAGATCGTCGCCTTTGCCTTATCTTGCGACGATGTAGAGTTTATTTCTTTAATAGTTTCAGTGAGACCCATTGACTCGAGATGCATCTCAATATCAATAACTCAAGACATATAATTCCTTCCCGTGATATCAAGTGGAATGAACTCAAGCTTTGCAAAGTTTGACATGGTGATAACTATAACAAAATATAAAAATAATTAGGATCACAACATTTATTTCACAATAAAATAGTAAAACTTACATGCCAATCATAATCGCTACAAGCAAAAGAGAAAAGGTGAACATTAAAATTAAAAGGTCCCGGTAAAATTCACTTGGATCCATATCTCCAAGAAAAATGATAGAAGCATTGATGATGATGACGGCAATAATAAACTTCAAAAATAGACTAAGCATCTTGTGAAAAACTCGAACACAAAGCTTCTGGAGATGATAAAAAATTTTTGAGAATGAAGAGAGATTGAGAAGTGAGTTATGAGGTTTAGAGTTTACCAATTTATAGGGTGATAACTAGCCGTTTGCCGTTGGGTTTATAGCCGTTGGGGGAGAGAGAAAAACAATTTGGATTTTATACAATAAAATATTGTAATTAAGAAAATATAAAATAAATGCATTATACTACATATATTTATGAGCTATAATATAGGCACGCCACTCTACTTGGTGGGTATTTTGCAGATATAATTAATAAAGCAATAATTACTGAAATAAATATTGGCACACCACGCTACTCGGTAAACCTTTCAGTGGGTGTTTTTCCAGATATAAATAGCAGAATAATAAAATATACAACATTGGTAGCTTGGGGTTTAATCCACGCAAGCATCAAATTAGAGATTAGTAAAGATTTTATAATCACATCACTTTACTATAAATAGGTGGCAGAGCCTCCTTTCATTATAGTAGTGGTGTTATATGAACATAATTAGTATAATAATCTAGTTTTTCGTAATCACATCACATTTCTATAAATAGGTGGCAGAGCCTCCTTTCATTATAGTAGTGGTGTTATACGAGTATTATAAGTATAGTAACTTGCCATTTTTACCTTGAGATAGTAGAGGTAGAGGCTGAGACTTGTGATAGGACTTTTCCTTGAGCAATGAAAGTAGAGGCTCGTGGCAAGACTTTTACCTTAAGTTAATGGAGGCAGAGACGTGTGGTAGAACTTTTTTCCTGAGCTGACGGAGGTAGAGGCTGGAGACAGAACTAGAGTGATCGTGCTGATAACGTGTTGTAAAACTCTGAGAAATATAACACTAAGACAGAGAATTTTAGAGACAGAGTAGAAGTAGGAATTCTTATTGATTTCTGAAGTGTACATTGAAATGAATCAGGAAGGGCCTATTTATAGGAAAACTTTGGGTTACTATGCAGCCACTACTATGCAGTCACTATGCATGCTTGCGTCATCGCTTGCATCAGCGCATAATAAAATCATTAATGGTGCATAGTAAAAGTAGGCAGCCATCGTTTCATAACAAATCTTTTGTTTTTAATTAATCAACATAGTATTATTTAGGGTTTATATTGTTCACGCGGGAGTAATCTGAGTTGAATCTACATTAATATAAGTTAGTTTTCATGAGGAAAAGAAGTGGGTTTAGAGAGTTGGTTGTTGCAGGAGGAAGAAGAGAAATAGGAAAATTTTCTGATCTCCAAGGCACATTTGAGAGGAGTTTGGAGCCACGTCTAAGACGTATCGTAGTATATAGTAAGTAATTGAATTTATGTCTTGTAATTTGTACCTTTTATTACTACCATATATTCATAGTTTTATGTCACGTTAAGATGTTTAATTTGAAAAAGTATATTGAATTGATATAAAATTGATTTTTTGTGTATTGTATGGAAGTACAAGTGTACGCTTGACTTATTTGTGTTACTAATATGTGTATGTTTCACATGTAAAATAATAATTTCATGTTGTTAGTAGGAACATATAATCCTCATCTTATATAGTCTAGGTCGAGATTATACATGAGCAAGTAACTATCTAGGATTTTGTGTTGAGGCACTGGATATATGTTTGTAAAGTAAAATATTATTGTGATATAGTTAAATATTTAAGCTTGTGTGTTATGCATCTTGTCTCTTATACCGGTATACGTGAAATTTAAGTGCCATCTTTGACTCGATGGTGGAGTCCCTATGAGATTATCTTGCGCAATGCCAATGGCGAAATCGCCCACGGATATAAATATGGTTCTCCTTACCACATGTAATAATAGTGGTGTTTAGCCTATGTCAACCGAGAATATGAAGCGTTGACCACATGAGAGTCGTGATCATACTTAATATTCCATGCATAAAAGTAAAATAAGAAAAACTAAATTCATAATTAAAGAAATCATTGCATAAAAGCTATATATTCTTCTTTTATGTGGATATCGTATTTAGCATCAACAATACTTTCTGTTACTTGCATTCATGCTTATGTTTTTGTAGTTTTAAATGTAAGTTATTTGATATAAGTCTAATTTCTTGTTGAGCTTCATACCTCATTGTGTTGTTTCTAATATTTTTCAAATTGATAAGGCCAAAGATTTTGCTCATCTAGCAAAAGTAGATTTCAATATGTAGAGGTCCCATAGGATCATTTTATTTATCAATTATAGAATAAATTTATTCAGTAGGATTCAATTTAGGAGCTATCTTGTGAGATTTAAAGTTGAACTATATTCTAAGAAACTTTATTTGTAGATGGGTCTTTAGAATCTTGACATCTTGTGCATCTATCCTTTTTTGAGTTTTGCAGCTGTGGAAACTTTGGTTATATCTTTGATTGGGACTAATCGTTTTCGTTATCGGAGATTATTACTAGATGTCTATATATGAATTTTGTGTTGATTAAATTTATCCTTGTAAATATATATTTTTTTATTAGAAATATTAGAAAGAAAGATAGGGTTGCGAAACGGACCGGGCCGCCAACCCACAAGGACCCGGCTCAAGTTGGCACGGGCCTAGACCCAAACCGGGCCCACCCCTTTCTATGGGGCGTACCCAGGTAGGCAGATCGCGGCCCAGTCATGGGCGGGCCATGCGCACCCGGGTCCAGGCCGGATGGGAGTATTTTGCAATTTTTTTGCAAAAAACCGCCCCAACAGCTATATAAAGGGGAAATTTAGCCGTTAGAGGTATTTGTAGGTTTTTTTACAAATAGCCCCCAACAGATATATTGGGTCAAATATTGAAATTTTTGCAAAAAAATACATTTCAACACCCTATTCTAAATTTTTAAATATGGATGATAAAATCCTAAATTTTTTAATCTATACTCCAATTGTATTTGTATCAATTTACCCAAATAATTGAATTATAAATAAAAAAATTACATTTGCATTTCACAACTTATAGCAATTTTGTCAATTTTTGTGGACTTTTTTGAATTTTTATTGAATTTTGTGGAATTTTTACATTTTTAAAATTATACTTAAAAATCTATTTTTTGGATTTTTAATAATCTTTTTTAAATGGCCTGGACGGCACGGCCCACACCGGACGGTTCATCGGGCCGGGACCGAGTCCCCCACAGGGGGAACGGGCCCGACCTTGGCACGACAGGTTCGGGCCCGGGCCGGGCAAAACCTGGCCCATTTAGCACCCCTAAAGGAAGGTTATGACCCAATTCACAAGTGTTTGGGATTGGGGGCGTGACAATATATGCAGCCCTAGAATCATGTATTATACTGCATACAAATAATTTAACATCATAAATTTTGTACACATTAGCATGTGTATCCAATAAATCTGAATTAGCGATCAAATAAAGGTTTTCAAGATAATACTAATTTTGTTAAAAGAAAAAAAGTTAAGAGCATAAGCAAAAATATATTTATATTACAATAAACATAATGATCAGCCATGCAAGAAAAATATGAAGAAGGAAAAAAGAAACCCAATATTAAACTTGATAAATAAGGCTGCAAAAGAGGTTTGGCCCTTGGTTGCACCCAACATTAATTGCTTGATGACCAAAGCAAGTAGTTTTTGGACTTTTGACAAGCCCCGCTTTTGTCACGTAGTTCCGTTCAAAAGGAATTTGGTACCAACAGTGTTGATATCGTGCGAACAAAATTTTAATAAATCTTTTACAGAACCATGTGCTCCATAGCCAATCAGTTAAGCATTCTTTCTTGTCTACAAATGAAGTTACAAATCCAATCAGTTTAGTGAAATCAAAATAGATTTGAAAATACTTGGATGGCAGCCGAGTTCATGGTTTCACTAATTAGACTGATCTGGTTATGTATATAGAGAGATCAGATCAGTGGCTCTAACTCAGATAGGGTGAAGATCAATCACATTAATCAGAGGCGGACCTAGGGGACGGTGGGGGCCATACACCCCCTGAAATTTCGAAAAATTTCTATATAGTATTTACACATATGCTAAAAGTCAAAATGTCAAGGATAAATTATGGGCAACTTTCTATAAATTACCTCTTAACTTAAAGGGGTCTATAATTAGATACATTTTCTTTCTAATTTTGACAATTAAATTTATTTAAATACCTTTCAAAATTGCTTATTGTCTTTAATTCTCTTAATTAGTTATACATTTCAAATAATTCTCCAATTTTTCCTCTCTTGTCTCTCTCACACATGTCAAAAATGATAATTTACTATTTTAAATTGATATGTAGAGCTAGAAAATAAAAGACACATAAAATGAAAAGCTTCATACCATATTGTTCTATATCATTCTTACTGGGCTAGTAGTAAAATCATATAGAACCCAATGTACTTGATGCAACTTTTCCTCTTTACAAATGATTCTTTTAATTTATACTATTGAATTTATAGCTGAGAATTCATATTGTTCAGAATCAATTTATAGTATTATGAATATTTAAGAGAAAATTTTTGAACTTCAAACTTGAGTTTTCATGTGTGTTTCGGCCGAGTAGCTAAAAATTTTTTATATTTCACCCCCTCAAAATATTTACTTCTAGGTCCAGCCCTGACATTATTCATGCTGTTTAAGTTCAGCCAACCACAAGCAATAAGCCACCAATATTTGGTTAGAGGCCCAAATAATTTTGCCTCTTTAGAATCTTTATCACCTTTTCTTATACCAGAAAGTCATGCTGCTAAATAGGTTGTGCTAGCAGCAAGCATAAAGGCAAAAGAACTGTCGAATGAAATCAAAAAAAAAAAATGCAATATTGGACAGAGGAAAAGTGGACTAATAAAACACATATCACACCATCAGATGAGCAGCAAAAGAGTTGCTCATAGGAATATCTAGTGTTTGCCAATAAGAATGCACCAAATGAACACATTATTGTACTAAAAAATCTACTAAACCTAAGCAAATCTAAATCACAAAAGTGCTATTGAAATATAAAACCAAAGAGTTAAACCTGAATGACACAGAGAATATCTGGAAGGTGATTTTTCGACTCATTAACCGGGCCTGCGTACAGAAAGATCTCAATAATTGTAGTTAAACAAAAGGGGAAGGAAAAGAAAAAAGGAAAATAATAACTGTAGGTCATTAGGTGACGGTGCGTGAAGCTGAAGGGAAGAGAAAAGGAAAATAGGACCATACCAAGCAACACAAACAAGTGATGTGATGGTGCATCAGCCATCAATTGTAAGTCATTAGGTGAATTTTTGTAATGCGAAGCAACATAAAGAGCCATCATTCTCTGCAGAAAATAATAACATAATAATAATGAAAACATAAAATATATCAAATAATAATAGAAACAGCATGCAGCTGGAATAAAATGTAAGTTATTGAATAGACAGGGTAACACAAAAATATTGATAACATATGATACAGTAAAATACAATAATAAAAGCATAAGGTGCTAACTTAGTGAAAGCATATAAATGCAAGCATAAGTTATAAAGCTAGATACCTGTAAAAATATTTCACTCTCTTCATGGTAGGAGAAAAGTGTATCTCGATTAACATAATAGAGATCACATTCACTAGGATGGGGCAGTCTGAAAATGGAAAAGAAACAATTAATTCAATGGTAATACAATGATGGTAGATGTATGTGTCATTACAATGCTTACATGCTAATATTTGGAATGGAGCTTGCAACATCCAAGCAAAGTAAACCATTAAGCCAAGATTCAATTGGATCGCCAGAAGCATATCTGATGGATTCATTCAAGTCTATCTTCTTGAACAATCTGCCTGTTATACACACCATCAAGTAAACATAAAATCAAAAAAGAAAACACAAGAATTTAGTTATGCATGATCATTTAAATTTTATGATCCCCAAGGAAATTGCATTTGATACTCTATCTTCCACCATTAGCACCAAAGCATTCAAACAACCATACAAGTATCTTAGGGGGGAAAAATTAAAAATACAAATTAATGAACATTATAGAACAAACAAGGCACCAGAATAGGCAAGTTACCTGTGCAAATATGTGTTCACCAAACATATTCTGTGATACAATCATACAGAAGCTTGATCCATTTTATAAAAAAACTCAACACCCATGATCAATTTCATTGACTGACTCAAACCGATAATTAGATCTGATTCAGTCAATATTCATTGGTAAAAGTAATGTATCAACAAACCAAGACCATGTACCATCTATTTCCATTAGACCTTGATATTCCCACTATGTCATCTATGACATTTTTCTTTGCCGATGACCGAACAATGAGTCAATAAACGCCATCCTCGATCTTTATATATGATTTCATCCATGAATTCTACTAATCTACCTCAAGTTCTTAAAAAATTAAATGTGCCCCGGGCCAAGTTTCTTTATGATATCGTTCCATTCAATCCACCAATCCACTTCCTTTGCCCAATAACATGCACAATCTACAACTTCATATATCCTGATCCAGTTTTCTTGCGATCTCGTCCTAAGAAATCCACAAGTCCACTTGGCCAAAAAATGCAAATTGGATTTGACTCGAAAAATGCAAATCTAAGTAGTGTTGAGATAATGATAGGTCATTATTTGTTTTGGACCATTGTGTTAATTGATGATTATGTCAAATATCGAGGGGAATGGTTGCTAGATGGATGTAATGATGCAGTAAGCTTCTTATCCATCCAAGCAAGGCTTCAACCTAAGGCTATGACAGAAATTCTTTCATGGTCAGCAAACGGAGCCAGAGAAGAACAGCAAAGCCTGATCTGTTTTAATTAGTTTTAACCTTTTAGATATTTTATTTCAACAAAAAATTATCAAAATAAATGGAAATAGCAGTACTACAGGAAGGAATGAACTTCTATCTTTCTAGGCAAAGAAGCAAAATACACTTTCATTTCTGATATTGGTGAGCAATACATGCAAATGTATAACTTGTTGGCCTCTGTTAGAATACAGAAATATTATCCTCAGCCTTCATCACAACTTTGGAGTTTTGGTGCAATAGCAGAGACTTTAAAATGGTATCATCAGAGCAACTCGGATTCAATTCTCACCGGTCACGCATTTTAAAAAGCGGGTTAAAGATTTTTAAAAAATAACGTTGCGCGAAAAACTCACATTTCAGCCCATTAAAAGGACACTCGACATGTGACGGAGTGTTAGATTATAAAGATATTATCCTCAGGCCTCATCATAACTTGTGAGTATAGTAGCAGGAACTTTAATAGCGCCTATTTCTGAAGGCGGCAAACATCACTATAATTTTGAGACTACAACCACGAACCTCACACTACAGTGTTAATCAAATCGCCGTCGTCATCAGCTACAGCTTTTTCCATTCAAAATAGTGTGACTCATAGTTGAGAAAGCTCTAAACAAGAATTAACCAATTTTTAAAAGAAGTTGCTAACCTGATGCCAACACTCTAAGCATAGATAGAGATGCTTGGCCATGGCAAACTATGAGCAGATGAGGGCCCTGCCATGAAACAATGATTGCAAGTTGGCAGGTAGGCAGACCTACTTTATGAATATTTTCCAATTTAAGAAATGCAACTTAAACCCATGCAACCAAGAAACCCTCCAAATTCCCCAGGACAAAAAAAAAGTGTGTAGGAAGTGATAAAATGGTTAGTTCATGTTAGAGAATTCATCTTTGAGGCACGAAACAAGCAAATAACAAATGGAATGGCATCTCCAAAGGCACATGCAAGTTGAATAAACAACAAAAAGATCAACAAACTGCTGGTGATGCCTGTGGTAAAGGAGTGGGAGTTGGTTGTATGAAGTCCCATGTTCAAGTCCCGGCTACAGCCTATGTCATAAAAGAAATTTAAAAAAAAAAAAGATCAACTAACTTCTTTTATTTTGACTCGCAGATCTTGCAGAAATGATAGACTAAAACATCCTAAAATAAATGTTTTAAATATTAGAAAAGTGTTCTGACTTTGCAAGGGAGCAGACCATAAAATCATTTTTCACAAACTGTTTTTATTCCAATATACACAGATATCTTTGAAAGCCTCTTTTATTAGGAAGTGGTAAGACGGTTAGTTCATGTTAGAGAATTCATCTTTGAGGCACGGAACAAGCAAAGAACCAAATGGAATGGCATCTCCAAGGGCACATGCAAGTTGGATAACCAACAAAAAGATCAACAAAGTGCCGGTGATGCCCTGTGGTAAGGGGTGGGAGTTGGCTGTGTGGAGTCCCACGTTCAAGTCCCAGCTACAGCTATGTTATAAAAGAAATTAAAAAAAAAGATCAACTAACTTCTTTTATTTTGGGACTCGCAGATCTTGCAGAAATGATAGACTAAAAACATCCTAAAATAAATGTTCTAAATATTAGAAAAATGTTCTGACTTTGCAAGGGAGCAGACCATAAAATCAATTTTCACTAAAACTGTTTTTATGCCAATATACACAGATATCTTTGAAAGCCTCTTTTATTAAAACAAAACTTATGTTGAAATCATCCAGTCTGCTAAAGATACCGAACTTGAACAAGTAATGACATAAGTGAATGTTATTCGGACAGGATATCAACTACGTGGGTGTTCGAAAGAAATTGAAAGAGAAACCCTCTAAAACATGACTCAGGGACATGCTTGTATTGAATGTGCCACCTCCTGATTGGTCATTTGTTGGTGAAACAATACAGTAAGTAAAACATATAGAAAAGACCGACACTCAATATAAATCAATATCGTATATGGTCAGCACTGCAAAGAAAGGGTTATATCATTATGACGCAATGACTAATCTGACGCTTAGTGTCATAAAGAAGCCTAGTATCTGATTGCCAACATATATGATGCCTTAAGAGAATCTGAATATGAAGTATGGGCATGAATTTTGATGCCTCAATACTCTTCTTAATTAAGTTTGAAGACTCACTCCTATGCTAGCATCTAAGCAAAATAATACAAACTCTGAATACAGACGGAATTGAGTTTTAAAAAAAAAAAAAGCTCTTACCAGAATGGGTGCCCTCTAGGCTCTGGGTAGACATTTGGCTTTGTGATTCCAACTGTTGGAGAAGTTTCAATGACAAAGAACGCCCAGTGCCTTCATATCTTTCCAAAGAATATGATGACATTAGGATAAACACCATGATGACATTAGGATGAACATCAATATATACCGCATTCACTAATAATATGAAAAATCACTTTTAATGAATAAGAGAAGAACTATAGGTAATAAATTCTGGAAGACGAATGACCATTTTGAATATTTAAAGTCATAGTACACCATCAACAATAAGATAAGAGAATCAAGGAAGAAGCTCATACCCATTAACAGTGGATGAGAGGAAGACCAGATAAGGTCCAAGCAAGGACTTCACAATTGGCAGCGGAATAGCGGCAGCTTCATCAATAACTAGAAGCTCGACTTGAGAAAGCTTAGCATGGTCGTGTGGCTTTATATACTGTTATAAGAAAAAACTAACTTAGACAAGAGATGAATTAATCATTTCTAATAAGGTTAACAAAATACTTGTCAAATCGCTCTAAAAAGCTGTAGTTTTTTGAGTTCCTTCATCTATCGTGATAACCACAAATAGCTGAAATATATAGCTAGAAGCAAAGAGAGAAGGCTTTAGAGGATCATACCAAAAACTTTAAAACAAATAGATAAACAATATTGAAAAAGAGACACAAGGATGAAAAATATTTCAAAAGAAAATGTGGGCCAGTTAGTTATTGGAACCATTTAATTGGTGGTTCCTAAAAAAGACAAAGTGATTTATAGAAGACATGTTAGGAGACAAACAGGCTGAGAGAACAAACTACAGGTATCAGTTTAGGTGCTAATCCCAGTCCTAGTTCGTCATATTAAACAATAAAGCCCAGCAGAATTGGACCTCACACACGCAAGCCAAAGTGGAAAAGAATGCATCTGGCTTTCTCTGATATCCACGCTGATTTATGCGGATCCCACCCAAGCAAGGCAGGAGTCATGGCAAACCAAGAGATCTTTTATCAATGTCTTTAATAGAAGTGCACTGCAGGTGCCGACATAAAGTCGCAAAGCAATATGCACGCCACTGAAGTTAGGATTATAGTCACATTAGCTTGTATATTTCTAGGAACACAGGTTGCTGGATTTCAATAAAATGTGCATTGAGGTTTGCATTTACAAGAAAATAGGATCCTTCTCAAAGTCATGCCTGCTTGACATGAAAATCTGTCAAGCCTAGAGTTCATATTCTTGGATTAAAGAATATCTAGACTGCAAAAGTTGGCGGTTTTTCTAGGTGAAAGGGGAAATAGATCAAGACTCACAAAGATTACATTCAAGAATGCATGATGTAAGTGATATGAAAGGGTGACAAGGCTACGCATATGTAGCATAAATTTCTTAATTAACAAAGAATATGGGCCTGAAATATAATGTAGAAGAAAGGATTTCAGCTAGTTAGGTAGAAAGAAGACCGGGAAGAAAGTTCAGAAATAAAGAACAGGACAATGGAAATATAGAGGAGAGGAACAACATGATCATTCTCTCGTAACTTTTCTTTAAAACAAACATGTCATAACTTCTGGGCTAGACTTATGACAAGCAAAATTAGTTCGTGGAGTGATACAGATGGAAAAAACTGAATGTATATTTATGAAGTTCTATTGCATAACTAGCTCGATCAGTGTTAGCAGGTCATAAAATTTTAAACCAACAGCTTCACATACTTGAATTGTCTGACGGTGTTGCTTGTAAATATTAATCTGAATTATTGCTTTCTTGAATTCTGGGTCAGCACTTCTCACCAAATCATAGTGTAAGTGTTCCTGCAAGTATAAAACTATAATTCATTATATCTATACATGTAGGAAGTAATGATGATAAAAACAAGATTATACAGCAATGCTTCAAAACTGAATAAGAGCATGAGGGGAAAAAACATGAGAACATATATTCTGTAACATGGATTATCCGATGACTGAAAATGGTTTGTAGTGAATGTAATAACTGAACTGAGAGAAACTTCAAGATTCCATCACCAGCTCTCATTCCGAGACCGTTTTTGTTCCTTGTAAACTAGCCGAATGTACACGCACGCTCGGGTGTGTGCACCTGCGTGCGCGTGTGCACCCACACGGGAAAGGTTGTAACACACACTAGGTGTAGAATAAGAGTTTACACAAACCGACATGGTGGGGAATTCAAATCAATGACCTAAACAATTGATTTGTGATATACAAATCCTAAAAACCATATGGATTAAAAATCAAAGGTTTGGAAATTTCAGCATATGAACCATGTCCTCAAGATTGGAAGGTTTTATAGGTGTCAAAATACAAATATCTTTGTTTTGCTTGATCTATGAATTAAAAGATTTCAAAACCCTTGATTCTGATTAACATGGATTCTAGGATGTTTAGATCACAATCAAAGGTTCTGATCATCAATTTTGATGACCACCATGTAGTTACACAATGTGTGCAAACTCTTCTTTTAGTACTTTACGCTATGTGTGTATGGTAGCCTTTTCCTTTGTGTGTGTGTTTTTTTTGTGTTTTCATATGTATGTAATAGAGACACGCACACACTCAAAAGAGAGTTAACTAAAATCCTACCAACACGTTTGAGCTTGGATCCTATCAATTGGAAAGTTCCAGTTCTCTACTACTTACGATGCAAACCCCTCATATGAGGAGATCGCTTTTAAATTTGGATGGACACACAACTGGTGACTAACGTCCACCACCTCCACATACTATTTATTTCATTATTATTACATTATTAAAAGCTATATTAATGATCCATCACATCAGTTCTAGAATTTTCTAACCGCTCCCTTCACCCATCTGGAATTTTCAAAACACTCAGTCAAAAACATTGCATTACTAAAACTCCTGTCTCGTCATTAGAAATAAACTCACACCCACAACCCAAGAGGATTTTCTTTTGTCTTAAAACTTAAATAGGAAAACAAAAGACAATAAAGAGAAACGCAGCGCCAATAACCCATCATATCCAGATTCAAATTCAAAAGTCACAATATTGCTGTTTAAATTTAATGCATTTGTACTCTATTTGTTGAGTGGACCAGATTTCTAGTATCAACACCATTTAAATTTTATTTTCTGTGTCAACACCATTTGAAATTCTTTCTTTAAAATGTGATTAACTGTATAGATAGAAATTTGTTTACATTTACGATATACCTGGACAGTTTTGTGAAAGTCCAATACAGAAAGGATTATCAGATTCTGAAAGTACCATCTGGATTAGTATCGGTATTTTTTACTCAGTGCCTCTGTGGAGTGTGAATATATGATATCCTAATCGGTCACACAAAATAATTTAGTGAGATCCAGAAAATGTGTCTGTACTCAGTTTACACCCTAAACACAACCATATCGAACCTGAAACCACCAGAAATGTTATGTTTCTGACAATGTCAAAGTAGAACTCAGAACGTTAAACCTAGCATAGAAAACTTAAAGCAAGTTTCTTGCATTATTCCACTGACCAAGTGGTTTCTACAGTGGCTAATAACTCAATAATATTTCCTTTTCTCCTCTATTAGAACACTGTTGAAGGCCTGAATGAAATAAAGGCTTATCCATCTTATCAATAAAATTAAGCAAAGGAAAGAGTAAGAAGCAAGATAACAGGAAATCAAGAAAGAATGCTGCTGCACAAGATTGAGAAAGATGTCTAAAGACTCCATATCGTATATGCATGCAAGAAGAGGCTTGTTGAACAAAAGCAGAAAAATGGAACATGGCAATAAGTGAAACAATGAAGTTCAGGCTTAGACTGTGCTAATTAAGCAGTAGATTTTTTTCCCCCTTCCCTTTTCCCCCCAAGAAAACACTAATGGTAAACAAAGGTTCATGAGTAGAAACACTGTTAGAATCGCTTGTCAACATGTTTCCAAGAGTAGAAAAAAGGAGGAATTGTGTTCTTTTGAAAGGTAAACTTGCAGTTTCTGCAAAAAGACTAGAATTTGAATGGCTATGGGTGATTATCAGATTCTTTTTTCCTTCTTGTGGTGGTGGGTGTGGGAAGTGGGTGGGTAGGGGTGTGTTTTTCCTTTTTGGCGGTGGTGATGGTGGCGGTGGTGAGTTATTTTTTTATATTTTGTGTGGGTGTGTGTTGGGGGGTGGAGGGGTGAGAAATTAAATTCTATTCCAAACCATAATGGTTTACTTCTGTATTCACCAGGATATTAGGAGACAATCAACAATTGCATGTGAAAGTAATTCTGAAACAACAAGAACAAAGCCTTTGTTCCAAATCTTAAGGGCCTTCCGCATTAATCCTTATTCTAATTCAAGATTAATAGAACCACCTACTCCATTAAATAAGCAAACTATCATATCCCTCTTTCAACAACAATCTTTTTTTCTCCATTCAGCTCCACTAAAGGTTGTCTTCTATGTCAAATTAGAATCTAGCATATCCTTATTTACAGCTTCAATCAAGGTTCATGCTGCTATAACCCAGTACTGACAACTCGATCAATTATTATCACCCTTTCTAACCACCACATTTACGGGTCTTTGTGCACATCTAAAACCATCACAATTGCCCATCTCCACTGAAGCCACCTCTGCCTTCTTACAATATGCTCTCGTTTATTTT
Organism: Agave tequilana; assembly: GCA_038442645.1. Taxonomy (NCBI): domain Eukaryota; kingdom Viridiplantae; phylum Streptophyta; class Magnoliopsida; order Asparagales; family Asparagaceae; genus Agave; species Agave tequilana. Next base: position 22,293 of record JAVJIF010023150.1, read on the forward strand.
CCCCACGCACCTTGTCGCTCATCCATCTCAATGTCCTTTATATTAATTTTTCAGATATGATATTTCTGGTATGCCCAACCCAATAAAGAACAGCTGGCCATATAGGAGTTATATAAAATTTTAACTTAAACTCTATAAGCGTTCTGTGAGAACATGGTACTCTTGGGCCCTGTTTAGCAAAAGAAGTAGGCCCTAGGAGCCTTAGTTTTTTTATACAGAGAATACGGATGGTGTACATTTCAAATCATGGATTAAGATGGCATTATAGATGGGCGTCCTTTAGGAGAAAAAGGGTGTAGAGAGAGACTCCACTCTTCGTTATGAGGGGCAGTTACCTGATATTTGGGTGACTTAGGAGGGAGTTCGGGTATAACTCCCATATCCACCTAGCCTAGGAACACTTTTCCACTTTAACCATCCTCCTTTCCTCCTTTAATCCTATGACACATTATTCTCAAACTCATTCTTATAGTGGATGGCTGGCATTTCGGCTATCAACGTGAGTACCTTTCCACTTTATTATGTAGTTTTCCTAGGGCACATTTCATATATTCCATTTCCTCGTGCTAATTCTAAATCATTAAGATTCAAAAGCTTCTCTCCATGTTTTTACTTAACAATCATCTCTTCTCTAGAATCGTCAACTTCTATGGTAACATTGACAATCAGCATTCACCTAAAACCTCATCTGGAATATACCTCGCAGTTCATCGACAATTAGTGCAAAGGGATAAATGCTTGATAGTGAATCTTTAGTATCATGTCAAGGAAACCACTTTGATCATTTGGGTACAATGGCTACCAAAGAGTCAAAGACAATTATTAATCCATTTAGTTATGTGTTGGATGTGATATAAATTAATAAGACTCTTCGTCATTTTAGGTCATTAACATATCAACTCCGCGACACCATATGATAATGCCCAGATTTCTGGGTATATCAAATCATCAAAATGAAAAGGCTCTTCAAAACATTCTCATTAATCCCATCCAATCTTTATCTTGGAATTGCAATTTGCAAAGATTTTTCCATGGGTTCAAATAATGATGGTACGGACTAACTTTGAAGAGGTTCAAATAAAAAGGCTCCTCCAGGCTTTATATTATCCTAAAGGTTCAAAAGCTTTTATTTTTGCAACCCAGTACAACTACTGATGCATTTCAATGATGGTAGCGGACTAATTTTCCTTCCAATAAAGCAACACTCAAATGATTATGTAAAGGTATTCATCATCAAGATGAAAGTAGAAGCAAGAGAAAAGCTAGTTGACAGCATGACAAGTGAATGATGACAACTGTTATTCCAAGAACTGTCAGTGAATTGGAAAAGCTAAAGCAGGAACATGATTTGTTGAAAAAAGCATAAGATGATCAATGACTGGAGGATAATAAAATCATCAAATACCAAAAGAGGAAGAGTGGTGAACCTTATATTCCAATGTATTAAATCCTTTGCAGACAAACTCAAAAAGAGTTTTAAGGTTATCTGGACTCGGTGCCGTGACAAATATGTTTGAATACCTGGAGACAGAATGTTCCGTTGTAGGGCTCAAGAAAGATAAAAAACAAACAGGGAAAAAGCATGTTCAATGGAGCCATGTTCAGAGTACTACCCTGCGGAGATAGCCCCTGCAACAGCAAGACCCAGTGCAGCGGATTTGCCACGTCCTCGTGCAGCAATCAAAGCAACAGTGGTTCTTAGCGTCTTATCGAGGACTGCGTCGAGAAATGTAATGACAGCTTTTCCCTGCAAAGAAACAGATTAATCCACTAGCTGAACATGATAAAAATTCAATGATCTAATTAGCATATTGATATTGAGGATTCACAAAGTTGCAAATGCACCTGATCCATTGTGCAACACTTCCCAATCAAAGGGCCGACAAAAAAATCATCATGAAATTGCTCTTTCAAATTCTTTAGCTCCCGGTCCCTTTCTGATAGTCCCTCCGGGTCCTTAAGAAACGAAGGAACATGGATTAATAATTACATGACTAGCATAACTTCAGATAATCAAAAAGAGAGAAAGAAAGAAAAGAAAAGAACAAAGCAGCCAATGTGTCCTCACTTAGCAACATACTGCAACTATTTATTCCAGGCAACCATACAATTAAAAGTTCCAAACAGAGTAGAATATTAATAATAAGTGTGACAAAGTTGGGGACTGAGAACAGTTACCTCTGTGACTGACACTGGTTCCATATTTTTTATGTGTGAAGATATTGGTAAAATGTTCAGTTCATCATCTATTACAACACATGCCTTGCATGACGCAATGGACAACAAAAAGCGTTCATTGAACCGTGCACTGGCCTGTGAATGAGACTCTGTCCGAAACCTTTCGTGTACATCCTGAAACCAGCAAAAAATATGACAATAAAAAGGGTTACCTCATGACTCATGTAATCATTTGCGCTGCAATAACAATGAATAAACTTTACTAAGTATTCGGTGGTATTCTAAGAATTAAGCAAGCAGCATTCCAAAGCTATCAGTTAGAATAAAACAGTAAAGCAAGCCATATAACATTTGATTGGCACTTAGAAATCATAAAAAGACATACCAAATGCTTGTTGCATCGTACCAAAATTTTAAACAATACAAATCAGAGAAAAACAATCTTGCATAATTTGATAAGGATTAAGTTAGCATTTTAGATTAGAATATTAGATATCTTTTATTCAGAATTTTAGTTTATTTATGATCTGTATTTTTATTTATAATTGGAGTTGAATTAGGAATCTGTGTTTTAGTTGAACTATAACTCTGTTGTTGTTTTTTGTTTTGTTTTTTTGTTTTTTGTTTTTTTTTGTTTTTTTTATTTTTTATTTTCTTAGGATGGAACTATAACTCTGTCTATAAATAAACTTATTTTTGTAATTAACATTTTAGACTTTAATAAATAAATGATTGATTATTGAGCATTGATATTGGCCAAGAGTCAAGAGTTGTGTTTCCTGCTTTGTTCTTTTCTTCTTCCTCTAAATTTCTTCATCCAAAGCGTTCTGCTTCAAACAAGTATGCTAACTGAAGTTGTACGATTAAAGAACAGGTAGACCACAAAACAGTCTGTTCAAGCCTATCATACAAAACTTCAACTTCTTCAGTTAACTGAAATGATGCAATATGCAGGCTGCAAAACAGCACATGAAAATCCTAATACACAAGCAAGAAGTTTTTTATCTAATACAGGTAAAAAAATAGATCAAGTAATGTTTTATGTGTCATAGTCACCACTCGTCATATAAATCTTAAATTACATAATAAATAATAAATACCCAATTGAGAATAAGTTAAAGCTCCAGAAAAAATTTAGGTAAAGCAAAAGCACCAAATCAGTTGTGGGCTAACGGGTAAATACAGTGATACAGTAAAAAGAACACATACCATAACCATTGTGTATAGACTAGTAAGTGATGATAAGGAACGGAGCAACAAGACTACTAAGCCACCTCCCGCCACTGTCTCAATAGTTCTGGCGAGGAGATTAGGAGTCAAAGCCTCGAAATCCTACAGTAATAATAGCATGCTCATTAGCAAAAAAAAAATAATAATAATAACATCCTCATCCAAGATCCAGTGAAATTATATCAATGACAAAATATTGAATATGACACTAAACCTGTAAGATGCACATGCCAAAGGTATTCCCAAGTACTTTTTCTGAGTCCTTGTACAAGCAATAAGTAATATTTCCACTTTTAACAAAACGTAAATAGGGATCCACTCTCTCGGGTCCAGTAATCCCCTCTGCGTCAACTTCTTTATTTGTTTTGCACGCTTTTTCTTGTGACTGAAATAACGAACTCCTTAAGTCAGTTTAGAAGTGGTTGTCTTATAAAAAGATCCACATAAAAGGTGTAATATATGGTAGAAATTTTATTAAATGATCCACAAAGGTGGTGTAATAGCTGGAAACTAAAAGTAAACTAACGAAAATTTTATGAACAAAAATGTTAAAGAATAAAGGAGAAAACAAAATACCACGGGAAATCACAATTCTATTGCTGAGATATCAGATGGTTCGTGTTAACCAAGAGAGCGTCCAAAATACATAGTTAATTTGACCAACCCAAAGGTATAGACATGCTTTGAAAAGCTTATGCACTATTCGATATTGAAGAGTTCATTAAGTACCCAGATAGCTATGTAAGCCCATAGTAACTATAAAAGTCTCTACCTGCCACTGCACCAAAACTGTAAAGTTATGGTGAGGGTTGGAGGACAATACTTTTATATTGTATAACACGCCCTTGCAAGTTCAGCGTTGTTTTTAATGGGCTAAAACTTGGGCTTTTTGCATAGCGGTATTTTTTTTTTCTAATCCATGTCTTTTAAGGTGCCCCTATTGGAATTTGAACATGGATTGCACTACTACAATATTAAAGTTTAGCCACTCCACCCAAACTCTGAAGTTTCGGTGAGGGTATGAGGATAATATTTTTTATTGTGACGGTCGCCTACTGCATTGGGTGTCACAAATAAGAAGTATTTTGTAATTCTTGAGGTAAATGTTTTACATGATTGTAATTCAAGTGGCCTACATTTCATGTGTATGATTATTGCTTTGTATGTTGAACAACAATTAAGTTCTTAAGCGTGTATGTTCATGTTGCATGAGTGTGAGAGAGAAGACAAGAATGCAGAGCAGATACTCCAAATGATACCCAGAAATGTGCATCAGTGTTTGTGTTAGGACTTAGGAGAGAAAGAGAACCAGAGAGGCGGCAAAAGTTATCAAGAAAAATTGGAGTACCCAAAAGAAACTTGAGAATGGGTAAAGCTAGGCTATCAACAAGTAGGTTCAACAATTGGGATTTTAAACTAGGCCAGCAAAATATATTATTTTGAGGGATATAAGCCGGTCTATGAAAAAACAAATAATCATTGGTGCAGAAAATAAGGAAGATATATGTATGAGACAATAATTTAATCACCAACTCAGGTTTGTGTTAATTAATAATGGCAGATGTTGTGTTAGATATATGTTAAACTGAAGAAATAAATCCTGCAATGGCGTCTTATTTCCCGCCTAACAAAATCCATCCCACACCATCCCCCAACCCCCCTTTGGACCTTCCTGATTGACACTTCAAGAGTAAATGAAAGGAGGTAAGTAGTGTTACTTCACCTTACGTGATAAATATTAAGTTGTGGAACTAAATTTTATGGCGACCTATTACCTTGAAAGCATAATTTCCTCCCTCCCTCCCTCCCTCCCACACTGTCAAACTTGCACCTTACCAAATTTCCAATTCAAGAGTAAAAGCAACATAGGTAATTGAGCACTAATTTCCCAATGTGATAATATTAAACTCTGGAAATAAATACTATTACGGGCAAACTATTTCCTGCCTAATAATGTTTCCTTCATAACTTTCCCTCTCTTCCTCCCTCCTGCTCAACCAACACAATCAAGTCACTCCATTCATTTTCCAAGCATCACCAGTGTACCTTTTCTGACTGCCACCTCGATAAAAAGAGAGAGAGAGGAGGTAACTAAGTGCTTGTTCAACCAAAGATGAGCACAGATTATACAGAACAGAGCAATATGTTGCTCCCTTCCTCTTCAGCCAGCAGATTTGCATCTCAGGCTCGTTCTAACTGAGATGACATTTCATCCAAATACGAAAAATCTGAACTTTATGAACTCAAGCTATGAGTTTGACATTTCATTTCTATGTTTCCAGATTACTCACAATCACTTGTTGTGGTCCATTTCCTACTCAATTAAAGTATGGAAGGTTTTCCACCTACACAATGTTATGTTTTGGTATTTAAAAGATGACCAGGTTTAACTCAATATTCTGACGTAAAATACCTACTTTGAAAAACTGAAAATTATAAAAGCAATTTGGGATGATGAATTCTAAACGAAACATAGAATTCATGGAAGTTTGAGTGTTTGGACAACAATGTCTTTGGGCATCTCTTCTGTTTATCTATTATTTTTCTCTTTTTTGTTCTTCGATCTCTATTTTGGCTTGTCCGAGATATTGACAGCCATCAGTCTCTTGCAAAACATCACTTTCAACTTCTTTGGTCGATTATTTCATCCTTTACCCTGTTCTCAGATCTATTATACAGCAAACCACAAAAAAAAAAAAAACTAAAACCCAAATTCCACTTGTATAAACAGTCAAAATCCCTCTTTAGATGTGATCTGACTCTAGGTCTACACCAGTTTTAAGTCATAAAATAATTAATCTACAAGTGTCTGCATGAATTATTCAAAGTTGCAGTACAGTTAAAGATTTGGAAAGTGTGAACAGTTTTGTACTCTTTGTGAGGAAGGAGGCTGTATGGTTCTGAACAGTGATAAGCTATTGGAGCAACGAGTAGGCATCAACCAAAAACTGGATTGCCCACCAAAACTACGAATTGGTACCATTAGACACCAAAAAGACACAACTATGGTACCACTCTTAGCCGACCTATGTGCATTAAAATTTAAAAGAACAAAAGAAGAAGAGAAAAGGGCCCAGATGCCAAATTGACCCAAGGTTCTGTTGGATGTATTTTGAGTTTGGAGGGAAACTTGAGTTTCCCTCTTATTTGGCTTTGATTTTAATCCCACATTGGATAGAAGATGAGAGGTTGGGTAGTATATATACCAACTCCTTCCAGCCTATTGTTATGAGTGTTGGCCAGCCTATGTTATGAGTGTTGGCCCATGAGCCACATCCCCACGCGTGCGCGCCTAACCGAACCGAACTGGGCCGGATTAGGGTTCGGGTGACACGCGTCCACGACCTGCGGACACGAACACAATTCGATTCAGGGGGCTCTTGAACTGGAAACTTTTTTCATTTTTCTGTTTAAACTTTATTTAAAATTTTGTTTTGATTTTTCGAGATTTTCTGTTCGATTTTGACTCACTCCCCAGATCTGCTCGCGAATTGCATGATCGTGTGCAGATTTGGAGTAGGACTGTTACAACTGATCAGCTCCGAGAATCTATAAATAGCTTCTCGCAATTCAGTCTGTTACCTGCAAAAAACTACTACAACATTTTGTCTCCCTCCACCATATTTCTTACTATAAAATTCTGGTTCGATTTTTGATGATTTCTCTGAGGATTTCTTTTACATACGGGCAACGAATTTCCATCAGAGCAGAGGCCTAACTCTTCGTCCGGGGACGGGTGCTGATGAACTACCGAGAGAGATTTTACCGCTAGGAGAGGGAGTCATTCTAAGGTCCGGACGAAGGACCGACATCTATCTTCTAGAGCAGTACTTTTACACGACTGTCACCCTAGGCCAGCAATTTCTTTTCTTTTTAATTCTTTTATATTACTTGCATGCTTAGGACAATTATTTAAATTGGTTAAAAATTTATGATTTAAATTGTTGCATGTTTTAAAAAATTAAAAATATTATCATATACCCAACAATCTAGAAGATAGAATTTATCTGATAATTTTATGCAATTGAATTTAAGAAATTATTTCATGTAATATAATTACATGTATGTTTCATGCAATTGATAATTTTCATGTAAGTAGAAAATTATCCCTGCAAGTAAAGATAATTATTTAAAAATCTTAAAGGAAAATTTTTTGCATTCTTACAGTTTATCTTTTACAAATTCTTACCAAATTAGTTAAAAGATCGTGTCTCAAATTTTCATTTATCCTTAAAGATTTGCATTAAATTATTTCATTACAAAAATTATTGTAATAAATCTTTCTAAATTATTTAGATCTTATCATAACATATTGTTGTAAATGCTTATCCTGTTGTAAGATTTTAATTCTAATATATTTTAATTTCTTGCAAAGCAAAATCTATTTGTTCTAATTATTACAAGGCCAAATCTTTCAATATAAGATCCTAAAAATTCTTAAATAATTTTATTCATTACAAATCTATATTTACTAATTATTACAAGGCCAAATCTTTTTCATTACAAAGATTATTCATTTGTTTTCATTACAACATCTTATTAATTTTCGTTACAAAAGAAAAATCTTTTACAATATAATTTAAATTATTTAAATCTGATCTTATTTAAATATATATATATATATATATATATCATAAACTCTTATTGCAAGATTTTACATGCATGCATCAGTTAATTAACTGCTTCTTGCAACAAAATTTGGCTAATTAAAATTGTTTAATTTTGTGATATTTGCTAGGATTATTTATTCTTGCAAATCAATTATTAATTAATTCAGTTAGTCTATTTCTAAAACTTAATTGGAATAACCTTTTAGAAATTATTGTTGCTATAATTTCGAATAAAAAAATTAAAAGGACAAGTTTATATCTTGTTATATTTTACTTGAATTATTTGGCACATAATTAAAGAAAGACTATACACTATTTTATTCTGCAAACCCTAATCTAAAAGCTACCAATATAAATTAAATTCTGACATTATCAAATAATTTTGAAATACAGAATTCAGGTAACATCATCCCGTCACTATGGCCAACCCTGATCATTCCAAATGTGTCGAATCGGAGAAAATCTCCGGCACATAGTTTAAGAAATGGGCAAATCAAATGAAGTATTGGTTGACCATTTTAGCTCTTATTTCAACCATAAATGATATCATTCCTACACCTTCTCCTAAACCATCATCTATTGAATCTTCTCTTATTTAAACTCCTCCTACAACTCCTTCCTCCTACATCTATTTGAAACCTGAGAAAATTGACTATCATTATCTTCATAGAATTCTTAGTGCACTCTCTGATAGTCTATATGATATTTATTATAAATATAAGAGTGCTAAAAAATTATAGACAACACTCGAGGATGAATATGGCCTTGATGATGCTGGAATCGAAAGATTCACCTCCTCCTCCTTCAACAAATTCATGATGATTGATAGTAAACCAATCAATGATCAACTTCATAAATTTCAAGATTATATCTGACACCTTCAATCAAAAGAAAATCAATTCTCCGATAATTACAAGGTGTCATGTCTCATTGATAAACTCTCTCCTTCCTGGTCAACCTTTACTGGAAACCTCCGTCACAATCAAGGTGACCTAACCCTCATTCAAGCCATAAAAGCGATTCGCCTAAAAGATCAGCATAGGCAAAACTCTAAAACCATCAGAAATGAAAGCTAAAGTGAATTTGGTGGAGGATAAGCCTAAGCGCAAATTTATGAATCTCAAGGGCAAGAAGTTCAAAAAACCCAATCATTTTCATTCTTCTTCCCATGCAAACTCTTCTTCTTTTAAACCTTCTCAATCTTTCTCCTTTAAACCTAAAACTTTTGGCTAGAAGACTGATGGAAGATTCTGCTATGTCTGCGGAAGAACAAATCACATGGCGCCTCAACGTTTAACCGAAAGAAAGAACCAGTCAAACCTCAACCAAGAGGAAATGGAGGAAATGACGGATACAAGGTCAACATGATGAAACTAAACTCCAATTCTTTTAGGTTAGATTCTTCTCTTCCTATTGTCAACTCTATCACCTTCTTCCTGGACTGGTGGTTAGAGTCAGGAGCCAATATTCACATCTGTACTGATCGCTCCTGGTTAAATCCTATCAGGAATAACGTGGAGGAAGCGTGAGCCTAGCAGATGACTCCACTAGAGAGATAAAGGAAACTGGACGTACTGATCTCAAAATGACCCCAGAGAAAATTCTGACTCTTCAAGGCATTTTGCATGTACCCACACTTCGGGAGAAATCTGATCAACGAGTCTTCACTTCTTAGAACTGGCTATAGGATTGTCACGCAATCCAATAAGTTTGTAATCTTCAAGCCTAATATCTTCATTGGAAAAGGCTTTGTTTATGATGGCATGTTTCGTCTCAATGTAATAAATTATTCTGATAATGAAATTTCTATTCCTGTCGCCTTGAACATTGTGTCTTGTGCTATCTGGCATGGAAGATTGGGACATGTCAACTTCAATTCTATCAAGAAAATGATTAACTTGAATCTCATTCCTAAATCTTCTTTTGACTCAACTTCTAAATGTGAAAAATGTGTTCAAAGAAAACATGTCTGAACACTTTTTCACTTTATCACAAGAAATTCTAAACCCCTAGAACTCATTCACAGTGATGTGTGTGATTTGAACAGAGTTTTCACCCGAAGCGGTAGAAGATATTTTGTGATATTCATTGATGACTACTCCAAATCCTGTTACACCTATCTTCTCAAATCTAATGATGAAATTCTCAATTGGTTTAAGGTATATAAAGCCGAAGCTGAGAACTAACTTGAAAAGAAGATCAAAATTCTAAGATTTGATCGTGGAGGGAGTATACCTCAAATGATATGACAGAATTCTGCCAAGAACACGACATTATTCATGAAGTAATTGCTCCCTACACACTTCAATCCAACTGTGTAGCTGAAAGAAAGAATAGAACACTGATGGACATGGTGAACTGCATGTTACTCAGCTCAGGTGCACCTGAAATTTTTTGGGGTGAAGCTCTCCTTTCTGTCTGTTTTATACTCAATAGGGTTTCCCAAAGAGACTCCGACGTTACTCCCTATGAATGTTAGAAAGGGAGAACTCCTAACATTCATTTCTTCAAAGTTTGGGGTTGTCTCGCTAAGATTTCAATACCGGAATTGAAGAAAAGGAAAATCGGCTCTAATACTGTTGATACTATCTTCATCGGATATGCACTATATAGCAATATTAATCGATTCCTAGTGGTTAATTCTGAGATCAGTGAAATATCCAACAACACAATCATTGAAGTTAGGGATGCTGTCTATTTTGAGAACATCTTCTCTCAAATTTAGAATCCCTAGTGGTCCCTCTATTACTCCTACCTCTGATATTCCTTCTAGTTCTACTCTACCAATGATTTTGAACCTAGAAGGAGCAAAAGAACTAGAACTTTTACATCCTTCGGTGAGGACTTCTTCACCTATTTTGTGAAACGTGATCCTAGCTCTTTCAACGAAGTAATAGACTCTCCTGATCTCCTTTCTGAAAAGAATCCATTGACAGTAAGATCAAGTCCATAATGGAGAATAACATTTGGATTCTCACTGATCTTTCTCTAGAATGCAAACCTGTAGGTTGTAAATTGTCTTCAAGAAGAAACTCCGACCTGATGATACTGTCGACAAATACAAAGTCAGATTAGTTGCCAAGGGTTTTTACCCAACAAAAGGGTATTGACTTCTTTGACACATATTCTCCTGTTGCCAGAATCTCCTTTACCAGACATTCTTCTAGCACTTGCATCAATTCATAACATGTTCATTCACCAAATGGGTGTCAAGACTGCTTTTCTGAATGACGATCTTAAAGAAGATATTTATATGGACCAACCATAAGATTCATTACCAAGGGAAAAGAAAACAAAGTGTAACTTGTGAAGTCATTGTATGAACTTAAACAAGCATCTAAACAATGACATCAAAAGTTTAACAAAATTATTGCACAATTTGAATTCATTGTCCATGAACATGACAAGTGCATATATTCTAAGAACTTTGACAATGAGTATATTATCTTTTGTCTTTATGTAGATGATATCCTTATCCTTAGAACTTCTCTTGATGCAATCCAAAGAGTAAAGGATTATGTTTCCCAAAACTTTAATATGAAGGATTTAGGTCCTGCTGATATGATATTGGGAATGAAAATATCCAAAACCTCTAATGAAATTTCTTTGAGTCTAACTCATAGCATTGAAAGAATGATTCATAAATTTGATTTTTACAACTCTAAACTAATTTCTACACCTATGATTCTTCAATTGCTTTGAAGAAGAACACGGGTGAGTCTGTGTCTCAGCTGAAATACTCTCAATTAATAAGTTCACTTCTCTATATTTTCAATAGGACTAGGCCTGACATCTCTTATGCAGTAGACAGATTAAGTAGATACATCAGTAACCCCAGTAGAGAACATTGGACTGCACTAGAGAGAGTTTTCAGATATCTTAGAGGCACAATTGGCTATTGTCTGACTTATACTGGATATCCTGATGTTATGAAAAGTTATAGTGATGCCAAGTATGTCACTGATTTCAACAGTGTTAAGTCTACTACTGGATATATATTCATGTTCGATGGTGGTATTGTGTCCTGAAAATCCCGCAAACAAACAGTAATTGCCAGGAGCACCATGAAGTCCGAGCTCATTGTTCTGGACACAACTTGTTTTAAAGCTGAATGGTTAAAGGATCTTTTACTGAATTCTCTATCGTGTCTAGACTCATACTTCCAATCTCAGTTCATACTGATTCAAGATCCACCATTAAAATTTTAGAGCAAGATAATGCTAATAAGAAGATGAACAAACACATTCAAATCAGACTTAAGTCAGTTCAACGCCTATTGGGTAAAGTTGTGCTTCTGAACTTTGTAAAGTCTGAGAAGAATATTGCTAACACATTGACTAAGGATTTTTCTACGAGTGTGGTCCTTGAATCATCGAGGAGATGGGGTTAAGCCTATAGTAGAGTTCACTGACAGTGGGAACTCAGCCTACTTGATTGGGAATTGATTCCATGAAAGAGGTTCAATGTGGTAGAAACAAGCTGGACTGGTGATACTCGTATGGAGCATCGACCTGGATATTTTTATACCATATATGTAACATTGTAGGTACTACCATTCTCTATGGTGATGATGCTCTTATGATACAACTAGGTAAGGATGAGTTTAACTCTTAATAAGTCCAACGCAGTGTGGAGGGTATACTATCCACATGTAGTACCCTTAGAGGACTTACCTACGTAAGAGGAACTGTGATGGCCGCGGTTGGGGGCAGGGCTGACCCTAGAAACTCTCATAAGTCAGTTATTATGAGTATGACCTTTAACGCTCAACCCGCTCGCTCAATAGATAAAAACTTACTATGTGTGTTTTTCATCAATATCTGATTGGAGAGACCTAATTCAAGGTGTACTCTATAATGTCTCTCAGGTGGCGATGAAATTCATTAAGGGCAGATTCAAAGCCGCAAGCTATCGACTCCAAATACACAGTGTGATGTTGCCCGATTTCATTCGTATTTTATGATCTGATGATTTAATTGTTATTTATTGTTGATTTGTTTTATCTTCCCTGAAACTCAAGTTTTGGGGGGGCAGTTGGATGTGTTTTGAGTTTGGAGGGAAAACTTGAGTTTCCGTCTTATTTGGCTTTGGTTTTAGTCTCACATTGGATAGGAGATGGGAGGTTGGGTAGGATATATACCAACTCCTCCAATACCTATTGTTATGAGTGTTGGGTCATGGGCCACATCCCCCCACACACACGCACACGCAGAGCTGAACTGGGCCGGGCCGGATTCGGGTTCGAGTGGCACGCACCCACGACCTGCAGACACGAATGCAGTTCAATTCAGGGGGCTCTTGAACCTAAATTTTTTTTCAATTTTTCTATTTAAATTTTACTTAAAATTCTGTTTTGATTTTTCGGGATTTTCTGTTTGGTTTTGACCTAATTTCCGGATCTGCTCGCGAACTGCATAATCGTATGCAGATTTGGAGCAGGACTCTTAAAACTGATTAACTCCGAGAATTTATAAATAGCTTCCGCAGTTCAGTCCGTTACCTGCAAAAATTACAACAACATTCTGTCTCCCTCCTCCATATTTCTTACTAAAAAATTCCGATTCAATTTTGGTGATTTCTCCGAAGATTTCTTTTACATACTGGCAACAAATTTCCATCTGAGCAGAGGTCTACCTCTTCGTCCGGAGCTGAGTGCTGGTGAACTACGGGGAAGCTTTTACAGTTAGGAGAGGAGGTCATTCTAAGGTCCGGATAAGGGACCGACCATCCATCTTCTAGGGCAGTGCTTTTGCACAATTATCACCTCAGGCCAACAATTTCTTTCTTTTTAATTCTTTTATATTTCTTGCATGCTTAGGACAATAAATTGGTTAAAAATTTATGATTTAAATTGTTGCATGTTTTAAAAAAATGGAAAATATTGTCATATACCCAACAGGTTCACACTCCAAAATGAGATCTTGAAAGTACTAATGTCCCTTTAGTGAAAAAAATAGCGATAATCTAGTCATTACCAAAGAAATCAGGAAGATTCGAATTTCCCAAATTATAAATTAAGACATAAATGCAGACAGTTAAGAACAAAAAAGAACAGCAACGTTGCAAATCTATCTCTGCGCTGCAAAAAAAACTTCAGTTTTTTGTTTAAAATGAAAAAAATGACAATCTTTGTTTAAGGAACAATTGAATTTAAAGAGCAAGTGATATAATTAGAGCAGCAGGCGCTGACCTGCTAAGTTCTAGCTTCTCCTTGTAACACCACAATACAGTAGAGTGGGATTTAACAAATGATTTGCTCAGCAAGGCGCGGAGATTCACAATCTGTACAAATCACAAATTCAATTCGAGCAGTATGCTTTAAAATACAGTTTAACTCTCGATGAACTTAACAAAGTCTAAGCAAATAAGGAAAAATTGCATCTTTTGGTGAGGGAAAAATGACCTGGTTCACGGATTTATCGCCAATGATGACGAAAAACGAGCGGTGCCGCAGCTTGACCCCGTTCTTGATCAGCGTTCGAATGCGGTCGTCCACCTTCTTCCTCATCTCGCCTGATAGCTCTCCCTCTCTGATCTAAAAGGGCTCTCGGTAGTTCTCGCCCTCTCCGTTCAAGCGCTGATAGAGTTTTTAGGCGACGGGCTGGCGGATGGATGGCGAGGGTTTAGGTTTTATAGGGCTAATGCGAGTCGGTTTCGTAACCATACACGAAATTCGAATAGCGTCAGCGTAAAGCTTACGCGCAATAGCAACTGGATCGGGTCGGATCACATCCGGGTATGACCCAATTATAGTGACTCATAAACGACCCGTTTAATAAAAGGGTGTTAATACTGCAAACCCGAACCCGACCCGGTTTAAACAGATCAACCCGCCAGACCCGTTTAACCCGTTTATTGAATTATGAATGTTAAATAAATTATTTAATTAAATTACTCAAATCAAAGTTATAAAGGATGTGAAAAGAAAATACCATTAATATCAAACTTAAGAAACAAAATCTTCACTCTTATCAAACAACTCAAGAAACTAATCCATGATGTTACGTAGAATTAGGGCACCCATTAGTTACCTTCTAGTCTCAGATTTTGACGTACATACATATCTCAAATAAACAGGTTAAATGGGTCAAGTTTCAAACCCATACCCGGACCGTTTAATAAACAAGTTAGGTGGGTCAACTTATTTTATGACCCAAACCCATAAATGTCAACCCAAACTCGTAAATTACTGGTTAGCTAATCAAATTGGGTCATAATTGCTACCCCCAATGCACAAAACCTTGCGTATGGGTTAGCGGAGATGGAACCCGTTACTTGCAAAATAAACTTAGTCGAGTCTTACGATGATGCAAATCAAGCACCATTAAACTCACATTATTACTTTTCCTTGAAATATCTTGTTTGCTTGTTTTCCATCAAATACCCCGTGAAACTCTATCATTGAGTCACAATACATGTAAGAATGATTTAATTTTAAATAAACCTTCTCGTTCTTTTTTTAAAAGAATGTTATTGAAATTTTAAGATTTTATTCAAAACCTTATGATTTTTTCTTTGTTTTAGTGATTTTGACACATCTTCAGCAGTTGGAACCCAACTGTCTTAGAAGCCCGTTGAAACAAGAGAAGTCCAACTGCAGGCCAACTTACAGTGGTTGTGTTGCTCCCGCCAGCACCCCGCAGTACGAAAGCGAACAGTACGAAAGCCTCTCTCTCCCTCTCCCTCCCCTCTGAGTATGAATAGGGGTGTCAAGTGGGCCAGGCCCAACCCGCATGAGCATGGCCCAGACCGGGAGGTACCCGGGCCGGTCCTGGGTCTGATTATGGCAACCCACGGTCCGGGCGGGTCGTGCTAGGCCTGGGCTTTGGCACGGTCCGAGCCGGCTCCCCGACAGAATTGATGCGGCCCGGCCGGGCCAACAACTCCAAGAGCCTTTGGAGGGGTTTATCTGTAATTTTTCTTGCATGAACCCCTGACAGCTTCTTAATGGCTATTTGACGGGTAGAATGGGATTTTGTTCATTTTCTTGAGGGAAAAAAATGCTCCTCTTCTCCTCTATAAATACTCCATCTTCCCCGCTCCATTTCATCATAACAAAAATCTCTAAAATCTCCAACAGAAATATCTAAAATTCTCAAATTTCTCTCTCTCTCTCTCTCTCTCTCTCTCTCTCTCAAGCTCTATAAGCTCTCCCGACAAATTCTACAAGCTCTCAAGTTCTCAAGCTCTACAAGCTCTCAAGTTCTCCAGCTGTACAAGCTATCTCGGTAAATCGATAATTATATTATTGTAAAAATAGAAACTGTCAAATAAAATGAATGTCAATTCTTCATCAGCAGGCCCCAGTTAAACTTCTGGTTCTAAATATCATAGTAATTTTAATTTAAGTAATGAATAATGGGAATCTTTAAATTTGCCACTGTCTGACGCTCCACAAATTCCATTCACACAGCACAGACTTTAATGCTTCTTCTAAGCCTAATACTACCCCTTATATACCTATTAGTTATCCTGAGATATCAACTACATCTACAAATCTTTAATCTGGAGTTTGAAAATATTTTGATAAAGTAACTGTTGATGGAGATAGGAGGGCTCAATGCAAGTTGTGTCCGTATGTTTTATATGTTTTTTTCAAAAATGCGAGAATCTGCCTACTAAGCAGACATATCAAGAGTAAACACCCCCGAAGACCAACCACGACAAACCCAAATTAGAATTTTAGGTGACACACTAGACACTTTTACTTATAATCATGCTACATGTAAAACTAATATAGCTAAATATCTTATTCATCTGAACTATTTTTTAGTATGGTTGAAAATGATATATTTACATATTATATTAGAACCACTCATAATCCGAATTATGAGCCGGTCAGTAGAAACACTATAAAATCAAATATGTTTAGAGTAGTTGAAGAACAAAAACAAATATTAATTGCAGTTTTGTCTTCTTTTTCACATAAAATTGCACTTATTTTTGATTGTTGGGAAGCTTTTAACGGTCATCATTACATTGTTATTACTGCACATTTTGTTGATTCTGATTGGGTTTTAAAAAATAATTATCGATTTTAAAAAAATTTCCACATCCTCACATTGTTTTAAATCTAAGTAAGGTTATAATGCATGGTGCTAGAGAATATAGAATTGATTTCAAAATTTATACTATTGCAATTGAGCTTTTGAAAAATTATTTAAAACTTGTTTTTAATGGAAAAAAGTTTCATATTCGATGTGTTTGTCATATTATTAACTTGTATATACAAGATGGTTTGAAATTAATTAATGGCTATATTCACAAATTAAGTGTAGCGCCCCGATCCCACGGATACGGAGACACTACTGCGACGTACATACGCAGGGCGATGGTACCATCATGTATGTACGCTAAGCATCAATACAATACAGGAATCAGAGTGCGAAAAAACGTGGTAATATACATTCCAACATAAAAGTACAAGTACTCAGTCATCACAGTCTGTGATATAATATTACATAAATATTACATCACCAGGTAGTACAAAAGTAGACTGTACAAGGTACAAAAGATAAGAACTCACGAACTGAAAGAGTCTCGCGAGCGGGGAAGACAGGATGAAGTTACGGCTGATCCGCCTGCTCCTCGAAGTAGATCTGGTCCTCAGCTGAAGGGTTCACCTCAGTCCAAACTGCAAGATCTAGACATGCAAATTCAGGGTTGTTAGTGGGCAACCCAGCGAGTGCAAGAACCCAAATGGTAAGTATAAATAAAAGCAAGTGCATCAGGTCAAGTATAATGTACCCAAATCAATAAGTATGGAATAACCACAATAAATAGTGAAATATGGAAATGACATTAGAATTTATGTGGCATGAAATAAAAGCAAGTGTAGCATGTCAACTGTCATGTAATCAAATTAGCAAGCATGGAGTAACTACAATAGAGAATTAAATATGGAAATGACAATAAAATTCATAAAGTTAATTATCAAGTTATTATTAAGACTCATTCAATTTGTATGTTTCGATATATGGCCCATACCATATACTTCCGCATACAAGTCAAGCGAGGTTGGTTATTGAAATTGATGGGGAACGACGAACTATGTTTAGAGTGGGTCCCGTGCATGCCCGGATAACGGTCCAAGAGTATCCGGTCTGAGCCGGAAGGTACCGCTACGTACCGGGACTTACTACATGCCCGAAGGCCTTAATATATGCTCGAACAAGAATAGAGTGTCACCGCTCCCCACAGGAATATACCCAGGGGATTATAGCACACCCGGCAGGCAGGCAGGGGGTTGGGGTGCCAGTACACCCCACGGAACCGCCTGGTGGCCTCTAGGTCGAATCCCAGGAATTAGTTGTACAACATTTGTATGGCCACCATAAACACAGAAGCTATATCGGTACCCATCAATTTCCCTCGTCCCGATGTAAGTTGTTTAAATATTACAGATTGTCAAATGATAATGTCCACAGGGTATTCACAAAAGTGCAATATCCATGGCTATCCTATTAGGGGGTCAACAAGAGTATAGTATAAGGAGTAATGTCAGGAGTCTCCCCATTTCAGGGGTTCAAGTATACAGGAGTTCAGGAGCACAGAAGTTCAGGAGTACCAGATGTCTGGTAATAATATAATAACATGCCAAGTCCCCGTAAAAGTGATAGTCATGAATATGTCATATAATACATGTATCAGGGGTGATAGTGTCCGGTCAAGGGTCACGATGTCAGGTCAATGTACTTGTACCACATGAAAGCATCTCAAGTAAGGGTTAGCATGTATACCGGGTGTCATGATCAGGTGTCAAGTACGACATATCAAGTACCGGTGTCTAATATCAAGTGCAGTGGATCAGGTATCAAATATAACATATCAAGTGTCGATGTAAATACCGTATATTAACTTGTATAATAAGGAATCATGTACTAAAAAATTACAGTATCAAGTGTTAGGCATGTTACGGTAGTAATAAGATGTCCACATATCAATATCATACTATAAATCAAGGGTAGTAATTTTAAGCCTAATACAAACACTCGCCTGAAACTGGAATGAAATACCGGGTTAAAATCCGAGAAGTTCGCGAACCCGTGCGTGTGAGCCACTAGCTCATAAACAACAAACAACAACAACAACTAAGCCATTTGTCCCAAGTATTTAGCATAGGCTACATGAACCAAAAGAGAATTACAACGGATCGGGCACATGAATCAGCTTTCTCCACTCATTCCTATCGAGCAATATGCCTTCACTAAGACCTTTAGCCTCCATATCTTGTCATATTACCTCCGTCCATGTTTTTTCGGTCTCCCCTGCGCTCTTTTAACTTGCCCTAAATTGATACGCTCTACTTGTCGGACTAGTGCATCTGTAGGTCTCCGTCGCACATGACCAAACCATCGTAGGCGATTTTCTCTCATCTTCTCTTCTATAGAGGCTACACCTATCTTAGTACGAATATCCTCATTTCTCACCTTATCTCTCCGCGTGTTACCATACATCCAACGAAGCATGCACATCTCTACTACACTCATCTTTTGGGCATGATATCTCTTTATAGTCCAACATTCTATGCCATATAACAAAGCTGGCCTAATAACAGTCCGATAAAACTTTTCCTTCAGCTATAACGGAATGTTACGATCACATAAAACTCATGTTACCCTCCTCCATTTCAACCAGCCGGCTTGAATCCTATGGTTGACATCACTATCGATCTCTCCATCCTTTTGGATAATAGAACCCAAGTACTTAAATGATTGCTCATCGGTATTTCTTATCCATCTAGTCTCACAATAGTATAATCTCGGATTCCCTATTTACTGAATTTACACTCCATATACTCTGTTTTGGTCCTACTTAGTCTAAAACCTCGAGATTTTAGAGTTTGCCACCATAACTCCAATTTGGCATTTACCCCAGCTCTCGTCTCATCAACTAGGACAATATCATTAACAAATAGCATACACCAGGGTATCTTATCCTGAATAGCTCTAGTAAGCTCATCTATCACTATGGCAAATAAGAATGGACTCAATGCAGATCCTTAATGCAATCCAATTGTGATAGAAAAATCTCTTGTTATGCCTCCACACGTTCTGACATTTGTCACTACTCCATCGTACATATCCTTGTTCATGTCAATATACTTTATGGGGACTCCCTTTTTCATCAATGTCCACCATAATACCTCTCTTAGCACCTTATCATAAGCTTTTTCTAAATCAATAAATACCATATGCAAATTTCTCTTCCTCACTCAAAATATCTCTATAAGTTGACGAAGCAAATGAATAACCTTTGTCGTCATCGACCCGGCATAAACCCAAACTGGTTCTCTGATATTGTAACATTCTGCCTTAACCTGTACTCAATTACCCTTTCCCAAAACTTCATGGTGTGACACATGAGTTTTATTTCACGATAGTTTGAACAACTCTGGATATCACCCTTGTTCTTATAGAGAGTTACTAAGGTACTCTTTCTCCACTCATTTGGTATCTTTTTAGTTAGCCAGATCTTGTTAAAAAGGTTTGTCAATCATCTCACGCCTACCTCTCCTAAGCATATACATACCTCAATAGGAATTCCATCCGGACCAACAGCTTTCCTTAACTTCATCTTCTTCAAGGCCTCTTTAACTTCAGATTCGCTAATTCTGCGCATATAATTATGATTCATATCTTGACACTGAATGGTAAGGTCATTCAAGTCTTGAGTAGAACTACCATTAAACAATTTGTCAAAATACTCTCTCCATCTTTCTTTAATTTCTTCATCTCGAACTAAAACCTTCTGATCCTCATCTTTGACACACCTCACAGTATATAAGTCTCTTTTCTTTCTTTCCCTTATTTGAGTAATTTCATATATGTCCTTTTCAACCTCTTTGGTGTCCAACTTCTCATACACTTCTTTATACACTTTAGCTCTTGCATTCTGAACAGCTTTCTTGGCCTCCTTCTTGACTAGCTTATACCTCTCAAAACTCACTCCATCGCAATTTTTCTTTAAATCTCTATAAGAGTCTCGTTTAATCTTAATGGCAGCTTTTACCTCTTCATTCCACCATGATGTGTCCTTACATGGTAGAGCACCACCCCGTGACTCATCAAGTATATCTTTAACTACTCTTTAATGCAGCTAGTAATTTTGTTCCATATTGTATTGGGATCATCTTGGGCTATCCAATCTGCTTCATGTACTACTCGATCTACAAAAACTCCTTGATTACCTTCTTTTAGCCGCGACCACTTAATCTTAGGATCTAACTTATGTTTCATCATTCTAAATCTCCTTCTAATCCGGACGTCTAAAATTAAGATTCTATGTTAGGTTACTATACTCTCAGCCGGTATTACCTTACAATCCATACAACAACCTCTATCTACTTTTCTAGTTAAAAAGAAATCTATTTGGCTCGCACTTGATCCACTTCTAAAAGTGATCAAGTGAGACTCTCTCTTCCTAAACTAAGTATTCGCTAAGATCAATCACATGACAAAGCAAAATCTAGAGTCGAGTTACCTGATTCATTTCTCTCCCAAAATCAAATCATCCATGTACACTATCAAACCCATGACGACTAGTCTCTACATGCCTATTGAGGTCACCGCCTATGAAAAACTTTTCTATAATGGGTATGCCTTGCATAATCTTATCTAAATCCTCCCAAAATTGACGCTTACTTGACTCATCAAGTCCTACTTATGGTGCATAGACACTAATAACATTAAAAATCTCCCTACCCAAAATAAGTTTAACTAGTAAAATCTTATCACCCTTTCTTCTAACATCCACTACATCCTCAAGCAATTGTTTATTTATGATCACACCCACCCCCATTACGATTTCTATCTCTACCAGTATACCAAAGTTTATAACCCCAATACTCTATAATTCTACCTTTTTCACCTACCCACTTAGTTTTCTGCACATACAAAATACTAACTTTCTGTCTAATCATAGCATCAACTAACTCTGTTAATCTACCTGTCAGAGAACCTACGTTCATGATGCTAACCTAATCCTATATTCATGGGCTAACTTCTTAACCCTCACTCGCTTATAAAAGTGTGGGAACCCTTACTCATTTGACACCACATCCGAGCTCTGATGTGGCGCGTCGTTTTTGGACGACGACCTATGATCGATATTAAAAAAGAATTATATGTAATTATTTACTTTCTTTGAATCATTACAAATTTATTAAAAATTATCAATATATTAATTACTAATATATTCATATTTTATTTATATTTTATATCAAATCATGAATATTAAATCATGAATCACAATAAATATTATTTTATTAAAAATATTTAACAACCATGCATCCATATATTAATTAATGCGTTGTATCATTAACATGATTTATTAGACGGTAAATACAATTTACATGATTTATTAAACCGTAAATATAATTTAATCAAGTAATTTTTATTTAATAAATTAAAGTATAACTTATAAAATAAAAACACTCATATAGTGATCATAAGGATGTAACTCTCTTTTCTACGATTGCAACGACTCGAAAATCGTCCAAACCGAACTCCGGATGCCCCAGAAATCGCCCGAAATCTAAAATTATTAAAATTGGGTTAAATATGTAATAATAATATTAAAATTGTAAATATTATAAATGGCCAGGGGTTTTATGTAAAATTATCTTTATTAAGTTTTGGATATGGGTTTGGGTTGCTAATGGGTCGGGTTTGGATCCAATAATCCAACCCATTAGAATAAAGAGATAGGCTATTGGGTTAACGGGTTTTCGGTTAGGTTAGTGGGTTTTGGGCGTGGCTGAATTCATTAGAGAGAGAACAAGAGAGAAAAAGCAGGGAAGAAAATGGTGGCGTCCAGGATGGACTTGGCCGGCGGCGTTGGATGCTCTGTCATACTAGCGAAGGCGGGGAGTGGTGAAAACTAGAGAGAGGGGGGGAGTGAGAAAGAGAGAAGGTAGGAAGAAGGGGAGGAGGAGGAGGGTGGTGGTGGTGGCTCGACGATGGCAGGGCGGCACAGTCAGGCGGCGGCAACGCTGTGAGGCTAGGTGGTCAGCCAGAAGAGGGGGACGAGATGTAGAAGAAAAAAGTGGAAGAAGAAGAAGAGAGAGAAAAGAAGAAAAGAAAGAAAGAAAGAAAGAAAAGGAGATGGCAGATAGGGAGAGAAGAGCAGAGGAGGTTGGGGGTTGCTGGCAGCCTGGGGTTGTCGCAGCGATTGGTGGATGTCTGGCCATCGGCGTTGGTCACAGAGAAAAAGTGAGAGGGTGTGATGAGGGAGATTAAGAGAGATGGTGAGGGATTGAGTGAGAGGGTTAGAGAGATGGGGAGAGAAAGATAGCGATGGAGGAGAGAGACTAAGAATAAAAGATAGTGAGATTACTTGAGTCGGTGCAGGAAATGATGGCTTACAGAGGAAGAAAGAAGAAGAGGATTAGTAGAGAAGGAAATAATTAAAATGAATTATTAAATATTAATTAAATCAGATAAAATTTGACCAATTCAGAACGGTTCTTAAAAATTCTGTAAACTAGTAAATATTATGCTGAGGGAAAAATATAAAATTAGATTCAAGAAATTCAGTTTTATTTGCAAATTAAAAATCCCAGAATCGATCGGTGATATCGGTCGACACCGGATTAGCCAAATTTTTGACTAATTCAGAAAAATCTCCAAAAATACATTAAAGTAGAAAATATGATTTTGAGAAATAATATGAAAGTAGATTCTTGAAATTCAACTCCATTTGTAAATTAAAAATCCCATACCCGATTATCGATATTGATTGATGCCGAATTCAGAGATTTTCCAAAATAATCCACAAAAATTTCAGAAAATTCTGAAATATCTGACATATTGAGAAATAATATCTGAAACTAAAATTAATTCTGTCTGACTACCATAAAGGTCAAACCATATATGCACACCGTATCGAGTACTGATATTGTGACAGGTACATCTGAGGCCGGAGGTTACGCTTTGTGAATGGATTTGTGAATTTTTGAAAAGGTATGAAAAAGTAACAACATTATTTTCTGATATTTATTATCCACCAACTAGTTTAGTATTTTATGCATTAACTAAAATAACCGAGATATTTTCTCAATGTAGAAATAATAATTTGTTCGAGATATTATTGCTCCCATGGAAAAAAATTAATAAAAACTTTAAAGATTTTTTGCTGCTATTATGGATTTTGGGATTAAATTTTATGGATGTAATTTTTTATTTGAAAATTTTTATGAAAGAATGAAATATGATGATAGCCCTGCCCTAATGTAGGCAGATAGTGATTCTTTTATAAATAAGTTGTATGATTATTATGAAACTACTTATGAAAATAAATAATCTTATTCTTCATTTCAAACTTACTCATCATCTACGGGTAAAACTTTATTATTTTCAGGTCGTTTATCAGCATCTAAAAAAAATCTAGAACACACTTTAAATGAGCTTTATTATTACATCCAGTGTGTCATAACACTTGAGATCGATACAGACTCAGGATTTAATAATTTTGATATTTTGGCATGGTGGAAATCACAGGTGTTAACTTATCCTATGCTTTCCATCATGATACGTAATTTATTAACTCCTCCAGCATCTAAAGTAGCATCAGAGTCTGCTTTTAGTACATGCGGTCGAGTCTGACTAATACGAGAAATTATCTGGCGTCGGATGCAATCGAAATGATCATATGCGAGAAGAATTGGCTGGATGCGAAAAAGAGAAGTCAAAATAAATCAATTGATGATCTCATCGAAGGCTCCCCAGAAGACTCCCCAAAAATGAATGAAGACTTTGTAATTTTTTTATTTATAAATGGTAAATTGTTTGAAGACTTGTAATTATTTATGAATGATAAATTTTAAATTTTTAAATTTATACTTCAATTGTATTTGTATCCATTTTTCTGTTTTATTGGATCATTAATTAAAATTTTACATTTTCATTTCACAACATGTCATTTTCTTTGTCAATTTTTTCGATTAGTACTTTTTAAGATTTTTTAGTTTTTTAAACTTTTTTTTAGGTTTTTAGAACTTTTTTGATTTTTTGATTTTTTGATTTTTTTAAATAAAAGACGGGCCCGGGCTGGGCCGCGGTCACCCGGGTTGCGTGCCGGACCCGAGTTCCCTAAATGGAACCCAGCCCCTAGCCGGTGCCTTTTGGCCGGGCGAGCCCGCCTTTTGGCCCGCCATGCCTGCCCGGCTCGGTTGACATCCCTGAGTATGAAAGTGAGACAACTCTCTCTGTAATGATCTTGATCGGATTAGAGTGTGGGGATTTGATTAGATGTATCAGGACATGTAGTATTGCAGTTATTGAGATTCAGATATATCAGTGACCCAGAGGATGGATATATCGATGACTTGAGGATTAAAGTAGATTGATATGATGAGAGGTCTGGTTATTGATGAAATCACCTGGGGGGTGAATAGGTGATATGGCTAATCTCGAAACTAAATGCGGAAGCTAAAAAACTATTTTGCAACACACTTAATACAACCAACAAGTGTAACCGAATTCCCGTGAAGGGATCTGGACTAACTCCTCTTGATTCCGCTAGATATGGGTTGAGGTGCTATATGAAGCTCTTGTTGATTAAGTACAAGTGAGGCACACACACAAGCAAGCCAAGCATATAATGAATGTATAGCAATAAGAATGATGCAAGGCACAAAAGCAATTATGATATGGCAATATAAATGAAAAATGCTTTGCACAAATAAAGGAGAGAGGGTTAAGAGACAATGGATCAAACGCAAACAAAGTGATATGTTCCGAGGTTCGAGCCCCTAACTCTACGTCCCCGCCTTCACCACCGTGAAGGATTTCTAATCCACTAAGGAGTACCGAACTCCTCTCTCAACCTTACAATGCCACCGAGGCAATACAATCACAATCCACCTCTACCGAAGAGGGATAAGGCCCATAGCCAAAACAACCAAACTCCACCTCTCACTAGAGGGAGCAAACTACAATCCTCAACCTCTACCAAAGAGGGAGCAACCCAACAATGAAAGGTTTACAACAAGTGGTCTCTTTCAACCACAAACACAATCTTTTCCACAAACAAAAGATCCTAAATAGATTAGGATAGAAGATATAGCTCAAGTGGATATCAAGGTGTTTTTGAAAATCAAATAACAAAGAAAAACTACTTGGGAAATCTCTTGTAGATGATAGAAATGAAAATCCAAAACAATATCCCAAAAACCTAGTTTTCTTTGATTTTCCAAAACCCTAAACGCAAATCAAATTGGAAGTTTAAATCCCAAAACACTTTTGAAAACTTGAAAATAAACTCTGGAGAAACACTATTTTTTCTTTCTTAAAAGTCTTGTCAAAAACCCCAAGAGATGAGGCTTAAATAGCCTCTTCTCAAAAACTAGCCGTTTGGCTGTTTCTGACAGCCAGACAACTGGCGGTCGAACGCCAACGGTCATAAATATGACCGTTGGGGCATCCCGGTCGACCGCCCGGTCGACCGCAATTTTACAGAGAGCAAAGCTCTCTGTCCGGTCGACCGCCCGGTCGACCGGCCCAGTTGCTGGCCAGACGTGCACGGACCTGTGCACGTCGGTCGACCGACCGGTCGACCGGCTATGGAATACGGTCGACCATCTCGGTCGACCGCCAAAGCCTGGCAGCCAAATTTCTGGGTCAGAAAAACATGTTAAAAAAATATTCTAATAAATCTTGTAAATCTTCTAAAAAATCCACAAAAATAGTTTTATCATTTTGCATTGATATATAAACATGTGATAAAGATTTCAACTCAAATATCAAGCATATGAAACCATTTTTGTGTCTAATCATTTTTACCAAAAACCAAAAACTATATTTTATCAAACTTGAATTTTTCTCAATAGGAAATCTGATTTTCTTAAAACTCATGAATAGACATATCAAAATAAGTTTGTTTAAGATATGAAACATGTATGTATATTGAACACATCTAATATACATAAAAACAAAATAAACTTGTTTTGATCTACTATTCATGAAAACCAATATCCAAAAACATAAAACTTGTGTGTGTTGTGAACTTGAGCATATCAACTATCTAATATTTACACATGGATCTAAACACACTAAACTAAATTAGGATACCTAAATCTTCTTGACGATCTTCATCTTCAAGTCGACTCGGTCCAAACTTCGTGATCCAACGAGCATGGCTATGAATGATCTTGACGCTCGGGCTCGGGAATCACCAAGTGAAGGCTTCCAAACTCCTCTTTTTGAAGCAATCACCAACTAATATCTTGTTACATGATCTGAAACTAAAATCACAAGATTATTAGTAAACATAACTATATGAGTTAATCATCATCAAAACTAGAGAGGAAGGCCTCCGGGCCAACAATTGATTTATTAAACTTGTAGGTTACTGTACCGAATTACTTGACATGGATTGATACTTGATGTTTGTGGTTATTGTATTGAGACTGTTGGTTGATGGATCGGTTACTATTGTACCTTAGTGTAGATGGATATGAGATGACATGAGATATTGATCAATTCTATATGAGACTATCTATTAAGCAATATCCGAGCTCGTTATTGTATTCATGTTATTGAAAGTTTATGAGAGAATATTGTCAGACCGTAACACATGTATTATTTTATTGTTCTACCGTTTACACGGTAATATTGTCACATTGTTATTGTTACATCATTGATATTGTTACTGTTACCGTATCGTCCCAGTAATCGAAATAACATTGATATTGATTATTTTAAATAATAATATGAATTCACAACTTACACCGGGATTGAAAAATTGATGGAGGAGACATCGTCTGTATTTTGGGTGGACCTAAGATACAGTTTGCGCAACCGAGTTACGGTTTCACTGCAGTGTTCCGGGGGATGACTGACATCCCGTATTGTTAATATTGTCATTGTTATTGATACATTGTTATTGTTATTGATTACCTAGTGGTAGGACATGGTTCAACACCAGATGATTGGGCCGTGGCTTCGGGTATGTACGGAACGCACCAAAAAACTGAACAATATCTCAAACCAATCAGTTTCAATAATTTAGGACTTCGATTGACACGTATGATAGGCGTGGTATGGGATTCATCTATCACAAACTACGCCTATCACAGGTGGCAGCCGATGTTCGCTGACATAATTAATAATGATAAACTGTTATAACGTATTATGGCCGACCGTAATCACCTGACTGTATATATATGTAAACTATGATAGACATATGATTGTACACATGACCGGATTGTATACCAGATTAGTGACATATGCTAGGTTACACATCTTGACATTAGTTGTTTCCTTTTATCATGATACCATTTATATATCGTTCATAGATTTGTTCTTAATATTGAATATTCTGTTATTTTTTTAGTTATCATGTCGTTATTGCTTACATTGTTATTATGCACGAACACCTTTCCTTTGCACACACTCATTAGGTCGCTTCTGACGACCCTGAATTCGCAGATTCAGGGTATTGGACATCTTCTTATATTTTTCAGGTGTTCGTGTGACCTTACGCTTCGCGAGGAGTTAGAGTTTTTCTCCTTGGTTCTGGTATTCTTATCTCTCTTGTCTTCCTGTTATTTCCTGTTTCTCGATATATTTCAGATTCAGATTTTATTCCAGTTCTTTTATATGATATCATGCGTGGATGCTTATATGTGTTATTGCAGTGATTGTTGATTATTATGTTTTAGATTTATACCTTGTTCAGGTTATTTTAGGCTTAGCATGTATACGTGAGATATTTTCCCCGTGTATATACGTTGCGGCCTCTCGTCACGACTCCGTTTTTAGGTATTTTAGGAAACGGGGCATGACACTCTCTGTCTCTCTCTCTCTCCCCCTCCCTCCTTGCAACTTTAAAGCCTATGCCAATCGCAATAAGCTGCAGCAGAGATTATAGTGTCTCTGGCACTGACTCAGCCCGCGGAAGGACCAGACTACTCCCTCAGTTTCTTGCCTAACTCATAAATACACCAACAATGCTCCATTTGGAAGGTACTTTCTAATTAGTTCTAGAATTATGTGCTCTCTATTTCCTCAAGAGAGCACCCGATTTAAGCCTTGGCTAGTTTGAGCATCGGAGGGTCTCAGGCGGGGCTCAAACCGACCTCCTATGACCCAAGTCGTCGGTGTTATGCGGGTCCGATCTCGAGCCGCAAGGCCAGGACCACGATTCGCAAATTGCATCTCTACCCATCCCTAATTTAGCTCAGCGCATTAGTGCACTAAAAAATCCTGTAATCAAATTTGTGTCGAAACGAGTGGCGTTGCCTGTAGAAACCGAGTGAGGCTTGCACGCATGTTATCGGTCGAGGCAAAAGCACGCAGCACGCTGCTCCGCGCCATGCAGAGGAACAACCTTCCTCTTTCCCGCCCTGGGAGGCTGGGTGCGTGGGTGTGGGTGGCACAAGATTGATCAAATCATTTTCGATTTGTGATTAGAGTATGGGGCCATGGGATGTTGTGTAGTGACTGATTTTTTGACTGTTAGATTGGTATAGCTGTGAGAGCCACAAGAGAAATTTAAAATAATTTCGGAGAAACGCTTACAGTCACGAAAAAGAAGGGGAAAAAAATCCTAAAATCTCAATTAATATAGATCAAAGATGTACATGCTCTTCAATTTAGAACTTAGCAATGCTTAAAAAATTGAACGGACATGTTTAATAGACTAATATCGTTAGCCTCCCTTTTCGTCTAAATTCATAATGGAGTTGAATTTCAACTCTTTATTTATTAAGGTTAAACAATTAACTCTGTTATGTTATAATAGGCTTGGCAGTTTGCACCCTTGAACTGTTATTTTTATCACTTATAGCTCTCCGGCTGACATATGTTAGTGACCGTTCCTCCTGTCTAACATTACAAGTTGTTTGATTAGGGGTGAAAGTGAAAAAGTTAAGAAAGAGTAATAGTTTTTTTTGGAACTTGAGAATTGGTTAGCAAGTTTTTTGGTGCTTAGATATTATTGGGAAGTGTGGTTTGAAAAATGTTATGTCTTTTCCAGTATTTGGATGGTAACGTGGAAGTGAAAGTGAAAAAGTTGACTACAAAATTGACCGCAAAATAATATTAAAATTAAAATAATTATGAAAAAAATTGGACTATAAATAGAATGCAAGTGAGACTTACATGACCACAAAATTAACTGTTTTGAAGTACAACTTATTACGTATGAGATTTATATGATCACAAAATTAACTGTAACACCTTAAAAGTGAA
Source organism: Agave tequilana (assembly GCA_038442645.1). Classification (NCBI taxonomy): domain Eukaryota; kingdom Viridiplantae; phylum Streptophyta; class Magnoliopsida; order Asparagales; family Asparagaceae; genus Agave; species Agave tequilana. The sequence continues at coordinate 52,504 of JAVJIF010023150.1, forward strand.
GAAATGGTTATGTAAAAAAGAGGTGTAAAAGGAAAAAGGAAAAGAAAAATGATTTTCTAAATTTTTTTTCGGTATTTGAACAGACAATGAAAGTGAAAAATGAGGCCCTCTACTTTCTCACTTCCATATGCATCCAAACAGCTATTTGGATGGTAATGTGGAAGTGAAAGAGAAAAAGTTGACTACAAAGTCGACCGCAAAATAATATTAAATTAAAATAATTATGAAAAAATTTGACTATAAATAGAATACAAGTGAGATTTACATGACTACAAAATTAACTGTTTTGAAGTACAACTTATTACATATGAGATTTACATGATCACAAAATTAACTGTAACACCTTAAAAGTGAAGTAATAGTTATATAAAAAAGAGGTGTAAAAGGAAAAAGAAAAAAAAAAAATGATTTTTTTAAATTTTTTTGATATTTAAACAGACAATGAAAGTGAAAAATGAGGCCCTCTACTTTTTCACTTCCATATGCATCCAAACAGCCTTTAGCAACACTAGCTGGATTAATTGTTCGCTACCTTCATACATTGTTAAACTTAAAACAACATAATCTGAGTGTGGTCCCTATTTTTTCTCTGGCAAAATTTGAGGTAAGTTAACGTTGAGATGGACGGGGGCAGGAGTGAGGAATGGGTCGGGCACTCATATAAGCCCAGGTTAAGATTCATTTAACTTTCTTGAGCACAAACTCGACCCATTTACATATCGAGCATATATTTTTAAGCCCGAGCTCAATTTTAAACTAAACAGGTCGAGCTCAGGCTATTGTGGAATCCATAAATTTATGCAACAAGTAAATAAATTTTAGCGTAATATATAACCTTTTAATCAAGCAAAGAATGTATAAAAAATAAGTAAAAACGCAAAGGCTTAGCCAGAGCGTATCCCGCGGGTTGGGCCGGGGGAACCCGGACCAAAGGAGGCGGTTCGGGTAAGAAAAGCCCAACCTGTGCTCGGATTCACCCGGCCAATTCCAGCCACGCTCGCACCGCTTCTCAACCCTGCGTCTCTGTCAAGTGTCAATTGATGCGCACCTCCGCTCTCCTGCTCTCTCCCCCCTTTTCAGCTCCCCGCCCCCACACCCAAAAAAAATAAAATAAAATCTTTCTGCTCTCCCTCCCTCCTCCCCCCTTTTTGGCTCCCGCATCCCCGCCCCCCTCTCTCTGCACTGAGAAAAAACTCCATCACTTCATCTTTTGAAGTCTGATTCTAAAACCTCTCTCCTCTCCCCGGCAACTCTCGCTCCCGCCGGCCCCCCATTACAGGTACTCTCTTTTCTCACTCTCTAAAAGAAAATCAAGAGAGACCCTCAGCAAGAGTAAATCGAACAATATCTCAGTTTGATCTTTTTTCACTCTCTAAAAGAAAATCAAGAGAGACCCTCAGCAAGAGTAAATCGAACAATATCTCAGCTTGATCTTTTCTTTCCGCAAGCCAGCAACATTTCCATCGATCTGTCTCCCGCTACAATCGTTTATTATCTAGAAATCTCTGCTCAGCTCGCATTTCTTTAAAATAAAATAAAAAAAAAACCCTTCTTTTTTTATTTTATTTTAATTTTTTTTTTTCACTTTTTTTGTTTTGTTCCTGTCCCTGAGCTGTTTTCTTGAATCTTCGGGGTTTGACGAGCTAGGGTTTCTTTGATCCCCTTGCTGCAGGTAGAAGGAGCGCGGCTGGTGGTGGTTTGAAAAGTTGAGTGGTTTTGACTTTGGGAGATGGAGAGCGACAATGAGAATAATGGCCAGGAAATTGATAGCTCGCCTGGGGCCCTTGTTTGGGTTCGGCGGCGGAATGGATCGTGGTGGCCTGGCAGGGTTCTTGGGCCCGACGAACTGCCGGAGAATTGCTTGAATCTGCCGAGACCGGGGACTCCCATCAAGCTTCTTGGGAAAGTGGACGGGAGTGTGTGAGTTTTTCTCTCTACATTTTTGATCGATTTGTCGTTATTAATCTTTTGCAAGATTATGTTCATTGATCTCTTAAAGCTGGCTTTTGTTTCCTTAAAAAAAAAAAAAAAGTGGGCTTTTGTTAAATTTGTCGGATATTTTACTTCCTTTTAGTGTGTTTTGTATGGAATTGATGTGCAGTTTAACTTGAATTCAATCATCTATAGACAGTTTTTTGTGCAAGAACCTTTTTTTTTCTTATTCTTTTCCCCCCTCTTTCCCTTGAAATGTGTTCTTCTTAGACTTGTTGAGTGTTGTGTTTAGTTGCCTCTTAGGTTTTATTTCAGGCCTCTTTTCTTAAAGCAAAAGAGAGCTTCAGAGTGACGTGTTTGGCCGCAAGGAGGAGCGAATCTCTGGGTCTTTACCCTTCTTCTAGACATTTTTTTTAAATCCATAAGAGCGCTTTGGAGGGATGCTCCTTGGTTGTTTGAGTGTAAACTGCTTTGCCGATAAAGCATGTTTCTTGACTTTCCTACTTGCTACTTGCCTTGTGACACTCTGTGTTAGTTTTCTTGGCCTGAAATTTTGAATTGTATAACAAGATCAACTTTTATTTTATACTGGACAACAGTGGTCGACGCAAAGGTATTTCTCCAGTGTGGGCATAAATGTAGAGTTTCAGTGTTGGCGTAAATGTAATAAGAAAAGAGAGAAACAGAAAGGAAAAAAGTTGCACCCAAGACTTGAACTTGTGACCTCCAATAACATATCTTTATAAGTTATCACTTGAGTTAGAACTCTAAAGTATCTTTATTTCAGTAAAAATAATCTAAAAAACATACAAAAAAATTACAAATTATATATACTTCATATATTTTATAAAATCCAGGGTGGGCCCCCACATTGGTGTGTATGTGGGTCCACCCCTGCTGGACAAGATTTCAGTTAAATTCATGCTATTGGAACTATCAAATCCTTCTTTGACTAGAATAACAATAGTTGATAGCTATTTGCATGTGCAGTAAAAATCTTAATAAGTTACCGTTTGGGCAAATACTCACACTTACTCACACATATAAATCTTGTATGATTGAAGATCTGGAAAATCCACATTTGACTGAAGTGAAGGAAAAACATAGAGCTGTCAGTGTAAACAGATGTATTTGTCCACAGTGGAATTGTTTTTTTTCAAATACAATTTGAATTTCGGGAAACAATTTAAATTAATAAGCAAATCAAATAAGAATTTGTGTTGGATCGGCACAACATCAAGAAGAAATTGAGATGGATAAGTTTGAAATGCATGTACAGATGTGTGCATGTATTGCTACTGAAACTGAATTTCAATTTGACATGCCATTGTCAGTCTTCTTTCTTCATTTCCTGATCATTCCGGAAGCATTGTAGTTTATGACATGCAGAACAATAGCTTGTTGTTATCTTTGAAATTTTTGATGCCATGGTAGTAATATTTGCATGAGGATAATTCCAAACCTATCCCATACCTGGGTTTCTCGGTCTTACATATCTTGCTGTAAGCATGTTTAATATATTGCTAGATGTATCTTAGAACATTAGAATGACCTGTCTTAGTGAAGGCATATTGCTCGATAGGAATGAGTGGAGAAAGCTGATCCATGTGCCCGATCCGGCGTAATTCTCTTTTGGTTCATGTAGCCTACACCAAATTCTTGGGACAAATGGGTTAGTTGTTGTTGTAGTTTGCTCTGGGAAGGTTTTACAAGTGTAGTTTGCTATATTTCTTAGGACATTAAACTGTTTTTTTCCCGGCAATGTGATTTAACTTTCTATGCTTCCAAGGTTGGACACTTAAATGCCTATTTGAATGGATGAGTTTTATATTAAAGACCGCTGCGAGGTGGGTGAGTGGCGTGTGGGGTGTTCATATAGCGGTAAAGCAGTTGCATACTCTAATGGGATTTTTTTTCCTTGTTGAAATTAACGCTACAAGCATATGCCTGAGTCTTTGCTTGTTAGAAGCAGTGTTTTGTCGGCTGGCATTTCGTTTTCAAGCCCTCATTGCCACGACATCCCCACCCTCATTTGAAATGGTATTTTAAAAAATGTCGGCCGAAATTTCGGGAAAATCTGATATGTCGGCCACATTTCGGGAAAATCTGATATGCTGGCTGACATTTCGGAAAAATGTTGGCGACATTTCGGGAAAACCCTAATATGTTAGTTGGTCTTGAAAGTTGGAGAAATTTAAAAATTTTTACAATGAGTTAGTGAGTGTATACAAAATATTAAGCTAAGTATAGCTATCCTAAACATATTTATATAGTTCTGCATAAGTTGTGTATATATTACCTTGAGAAGAATTTTAAGATTACATTATTTAAAACATTTAGGATATATATTTGTTATCCGTCACGACGTCCGAAATTTATTAGATGGCCCCGAAGTATCTCCAAAATCCGAAATCCGATATCCGATTACAACATCTGACATTTTCCCGATATCCGACATTTAAAACACCGGTTAGAAGAGTTCATAAAGCTTTAATCAAATGCCTTTTGCTAGTTTCATAGGTCCTATGTTGGAAAGTGTACTAGGTCCTTATTGGAAGATTTATTAAACTACACTCATGTAGTTTTCCACTAAAACTAATGGGCACTATTCAAACCCAATACCATATGCGATATTTCCAAAACTTCTGTTAAATCACCAAATTTCTCAAGGGCCAAGTTCTTTTTGCTTAGCAAAACCCATTGGTTTATGTATCTGTGTGTAAAGTAGAGTTTCAACAGGTTTTGTTGGATTGTCCCTTTGTGACCTAAATCTGACTAGGCTCGACTGGGACCCACTAACTTTTGGTTGAGATCATGTGCAGTTCACAGCGCGGGTCGAACTTGCTACTGGCAATGCAAGCCAAAGGTCTGTGCATAAGCTGTGTAAAGAAGGGCTTTGTTGGATTGACCCTTTGTGACCTAAATCTGATTAGGCTCGACTGAGACCTGCTAACTTTGGATCGAGATCAGACACAGTTCGCAGGGCAGGTCAAAATTGCTACTGGTTGTGCAAGCCTAGGGTCAGTGCATAAGCTCGTACTTTCTGGTAGCTACACCAACAAGGGCTTTTTAGAGGCTCTTTAGAATTTAGAAACAGTGATAAAGTCTTTGACAAAGATAACTACCGACAGATGAACATTACATTTTGATTCTTTATGGTTGGGTACATAAAATTGAAATGCTTGATACAAAGGTAATATATAGCTGAAAGGCGGCACTTGATGGTGGTTCCAGCTCAAAGTAAATGAAGAAAATGAGTGTCTTACAAACTTGATTTGAATCAATGTGATGCTCTATGCACTCAGCCATGCAAAAAGCTTTAGTCATACAGAACATCTTGGTTTTTCCCCTCCATTTTGGAATTACTTAATGCATGCTACTAAGGTCTTGTTTGAGCCTTCTTTGACATGATATTATTAGCTGTATCTTTTACTTGACCATTAGTGGTTAAGGCTCAAAGTTTGCGATCTAATTGGGAAGTGGTTTGAGCCAAAGCCTTCAAATTTAGCGCCAATTGCCAAAATCCCGACAAAGGAAACCTTTAGCAGGAAGTTATTTATACCTAGCATCTGAAAATAAGGGTGAATGAGGAGCCTGACATAATAACCAAAGCCCAAAGAACCAATTTTTACGCCAGTCCAAGAAGCCTTTGTGATCGAGCCCTATATCTATTTCGCCTTTATTCCAAGCAAGTTTGTTGTAGAGCCGAGTTTCTAAACTTTTGCTTTTCGTGTTAGTTTGTTAACCACAAATCACACATCAGCAACCTCCTTCATCTATGAAGATGTATGAAGTCCTCATTGGCTGCTTGTGGATACGCTTTTATGATCCTTGACTAGGGATTTTGACCAATCTGGAAGGGCTAGAACTTATTCTCAATTTTTTTTAGTCTGGAACTGTTCCTCCGTCCGAAAGGCAATGGTACAGGGCATTGTGCCTGCTTAAGCCCCCACTTTTGTTGTGTCCTCTTTTGGATACTTTAGCCCCCTTTTCAAGATTAGAAGATTCTGATATTGTATGAATCATATTCTTATATTGATGTCTATTCTAACCATTAGAATTTAGCATCAAGTATTTGCTTTATTAGTCAATGGTCATGCAATTTCTTCTTATTTTTTTTATTTTATCAACTATTACTTCCCATCATTTTTATTTTTATTTTTTTCATTTTCCATAAAGCCCCAGCTCTTTTTGCTGTTGAATCCTCAAAGCCTAAGCCCTGCCATGTTGAAATTGTCTTCCACTTTCCACAGCATTGCTACAAGGATGTATAATTCAATATTGAAAGGAGACCGCCATATTTATTGAAAGGCGAATATTAATATTTACTTGCATATTGAACTCTCATCCTTTTGGTTTGAGCATACTGATTTTAGATCAGAATATGAACACTATTTATAGTTGTTTACAGCTTGTGACTTCACATAGCTTAAAGAGATGTGAGGCCTATTGGTTTCAAAATGATTTTGGTTTCTTTTGGCCCAAGGGAGCCTGAATGTGGATTGGTTGGTCGAGTTTTCTGTTTTTAGTAGTCTTGAGGCCTGGATATCCTCCAGTGAAATTTTATATAAACCTGCAATCTTTGGGTGAGGAACCTTTTAAGAAGATCTAGATAAACAAATGAATGAAGAGAATGCCCGTTATTTCAGACTTTCTTACAAGGTGTTATAAAGATTTATTGTGAAGTATTTCATTTGGAAACCCCTTTTTCTGTTCTGCATGTAAATGCTCTAAAAGTTCATTTTTTCAGTGCTTCTCTCAGCACAGAGAAGTGATTTTCTTAACAAGGGATCAGGGGTGCTCATTCAAGAGAGAGGAAAATTGTTCTTTCCCATCAAGCTTCCTCCTATATGCCAGGGGTCTTCTTGTCTAGATTGTGGGTATTGATTAGTGGAGCTGCTTCATCTTCAGACAGCGGGCTTAGACTTGAGGGGAGCCATGCAAAACTCGTAATTTGGCGGTTGTTTCTTGTTGCTCCTTTTTCATATGATTTTCTGAATTAAGATACAGGGTTTTGTGTCTCATTATTTCTAGATTAACATACACTTTCGACCACGTCTAAGCTGCTCTGAACTGCTCCCATCCTCTAAATCCCTCTTCACATGACACATAATTCTAATATGAATAACAAACTTTCTGCCATCACCTTCTTCCGGGGATGCATGTTATCCTTGATAGCAATTATTGTTCTTTGCAGCAAAAACTCTATTGGTGTTTAGGTTAGACACTATCTTCAACGTACTATGGGGTAAATCCACTTGGTCCTTTTCAGAGAAACCCGGTTATCTCACTTGCCTCTGCACTGCATTTTGGAGACAACAATCAATACTCTTTTCTATTGTTTCAATGCAAAGGTTTATATTCACAAGTGAGAAATTTCAATAGAAAAGTTTATTTTGCCAATCCTGTAACAATATCCTAGGCATGAATTGGCACTCACCACCTTCCCCATTTTGCTGTGTGTTTGCATATGGTTATTCTCCAAGTAGGTGGGCAATGAACACTGCTTGGAGGATCATGTTTCTTAAGGGAAAGCTTTCTATTAAAGTTTATTTTCATAGAAATTCTTTTATAGTTGACTTGTTTTCTATGAAACCTTGCTGCTTATATTTTTTGCTTTTGAGATTCTGTTAAGTCCATAGAATTTAGATCTGTTATTCTTTTTCCTGTACCTACCTACTAACTTTTCTTTTTTGCATTCAGGGACTGGTATAATCTTGAAAAATCTAAGCGTGTGAAAGCATTTCGTTGCGGGAAGTATGATGAGTGCATTGAAAAGGCCATGAAGCATGGGCTGCACTCTAATAGAAAACCAGCCAACACAGGGAAGTATGTCCGCAGAGAAGATGCAATTCTTCATGCACTTGAGCTTGAAGAGAATCACTTTTTTGATGGAAATCAGAAATCTTGTTCTGGGAATAATAGGTTGACTCTAAAAGAAGATAAAAATTTTGGCCCACAATCAAACAGTATTGGGCACAATAAAGAACCAGTTAATGTTGCCAGGAAAGTAAGCAAACATAAAAAATCAAGTCAGAAGTTATCCCAATCTGGAATCTCATTTGAACATCCTGGCAAACCGACTGCCAGTGACATGCAATGCATGCAAAAAAAGAGATGGAGAACACCAAATGATTCCGAGGATGATACCACCAAAGGAATGAAGCGAATGAGAGATCTGCAAGATCTAGGATTGGGAATGCTTTTAAAGAGAGAAACGAATGGACATGTTCGAACAAAATGCTTCCATGACCTCGCTCTCCCTGACGGTGCTTCACCGAGTGAGTCAGACTTTGACAATGATCTTTCTGGTGATAATCCTTTAAACAGCAGTAGAGATTCTTGTTCATCTTTAAAAACGGAAACGACCACATGTTGGCCAAGCTTATGAGAGTTTGAAAAAGAAATGCCGTCGTCGATCTCTAGCTGAGGTTTGGATGGGTGCAACTAAAGTGAAGATACCGTCACTTTGTCACCAGGATGCCATTTCGGAAGAATCATCTCTTCACGGGGTCACAAATATTAAAGTAAAGGTTGCCAATTCTACTTCGAAGAAGAAAGACTCTCCATCAGCAATTGACGATAGTCCAGACTGTTCAGGCACATCATGTGAGGAGGCTCTACTTAATACGAATGAGAACACTGGTAATGCTGCAAGTAATGGCTCACACTTCCCCACTGGAACGAAAGATAGTCTGTTTTCAGATATTTTGGAATTTATCGACGATGATCTCTCTGATGGTTTCGTTAATGTTCCTGTTATGGCAGGTGACAATGCTGAAGGTATGATGCTTTATTCAAATATCAACTGCGCTATATGTATTGCATTTCCATTTCTTCTAAGAAAACAACTTATTTTTACCTCTTCTTTTAGCAAAATTATACGTTCAGACTTTAAATACTTTGCTTGCCTGTGAACAATCGAAGTTAGGCCACTTCAGGTACTGCTGCGATATTGTATATTGCATTTAGGTTTGAATACCTTGGACAAGTTCTAAACAGCAGTAGGTTGTCTTGAAATTTAATGGACCGGGATTGTCACTACTAATAAATGATTTAAAACGAATGGTGGACCCAAATTTATTGAGTAGGGAATCACTAAGGATCCGACTTGCATGAGAACAAATGCCTGGACATTCATGGCTTCTGTAACCCTTAGAAACACATTCTAATGTATATTTCTATATGCCGTATGTTTGCATGTATGCTTATTTGGGAAAGGGGGTGGTGGTGGAACTGTGAAAGCGTGGTTTCTTCTCTTAGGCCACTAGCCAAAATGCCAAAACAACATCTAAACAAAATGTTTTTGACAATCCATAGAGCGTTCAACATTATGGTTATTATGTAATGACATTATGGCAGTTGGATGTCCTCCCTCTCTAACTATTTAGTTGAATGACATGAATATTTTGTATAGCTTGTTGATGGGTACATTTGGCTACTTTCGAGTGAATTTCCAAAAGGATTTGGAAGCTTATCCTTTCCACTCAAATTTAGTGACAGTTCATTCAATGGAGAATCCACTTCGTAAAGCTGATCTATAGCATGTAGAGTGTCTACAAACAAAGAATCAAGTGAATATAAATTTTCTTGTCTATGCAACAAGTAGCACAACCCGAAAATAGCATGTTGCTTAGATCTATGGTTTGGGGCATAGAAATTCTTGATCCAAACCTTTGATTATGATCTAAAATCACTTAAAAACTGTACACACTTAACAAAATCTTGTGAGTTTTCAAACATTTTAGACCATTACTAATTCGGTTGTTCATTGTGGCTTATTCATGTATGGGCAAAAAAACATAAAACCACTTGATGTTTGGTTTTTAGGCATTATGGCTCATGTAGATCAACTTGAATAGAATGGATTCTCAATTTGGTTTTCTTATTATTAAATTCGAATGGGAAGATTATATTTATTTATGTGATTATTGTAAGATAAGAATTTTCTGATGAATCGGATTGTAGCTTAACTGCCTCAAACTAATGGTTTAACTAAGTGGTCATTGGATGAGTGACCAAAACTTTTGTCTCACATAGTTGATGACGGGTGCTCATCTTTTGAATTTCTTCTCAAAATAGCTGTTGCAATCAATGGAATTTGAATTTGGCATAATTTGGTTGTGCTTGTGTTGGTCGTCATCACACACCACTCTTACACCCAAACCCCAAACACAAAACACACATGCGAGAGAGAGAGAGAGAGAGAGAGAGAGAGAGAGAGAGAGAGAGAGAGAGAGAGAGAGAGAGAGAACAGGTTTTGGTTCCTATAGTTTTTTGGCCCAAACTGTGGTGTTACCTTCCTTAAAAGATCATAAGAAATAGAGAAAGAAGCCTAGTTAGATATCGAGCAGTACTTCTTGTCTCATTATGTGATGATAAAAAGGCACGACAGGAGCTAAGTTAGCAAAATGGGATATGGGAAAAAACTGAACAGAAATAATTTGTTTTTAATCTGGGATCTAAGCAAGCACGCGCGCGCAGACACACAAAAACATTTAAAATAATGGAAACATCAAAAGGTTGGGTAGATGGAGTCGTGTTTAAAACAGTTTAGTTCAAAAAATGGTTCTCAAAAACGCTATATATATGTCAATGTATATGTTATCTCCTATTTGTTAAATATGTGCATATCCAACGTATGTGATATCTAATATTAACAAATGATATACAACTTTTGTGCCTATTTTAGTTTGCCTATTTTAGTTTATGTTGTAAATTGATTTACTAACAAGGATCTATAACGAATCATGATTAAAATTTAAAAATTATTGAAAAGAAAGTAATATTAACATTTTACTGAAGATGATAATAATTTTTTCTTTAAAAAAGGAAAAAAACATCAATATTTGTTTAAAACGGGGTTTAAAAGATTTCGTCAAAATAAGTATTGTTCGCTGGTTTTTCTTTTTACTAAACGGAGTTGTAGATGCATCAGAGCACAAATTTTCTTTATTTAAAAACATGGAGTTTTTCACGGAGTTTCACTTACTATGGATAAGAAGACTTGGTCAACTCAATCTAGGACTTTCTTCTGTGTGTTAAGTCCTCTTCCATTTTGTTGCTCAACTCCCATTTATCACCCCATTTAAGTTGTGACAAATAGAGACCTAACCATATTGAACGGCCGCATTGAGGTATCTGAATTTGAATGACTTAACAGAGACAAGACTTCTCATACTGTAATGTACTCGAAGGTGCCCCCCTCTCTCCCGGGTTGTATGGAGGCCATTGTTTTCAGACAAGCCGGTGTAGTTATTAAATATTGGGTGTTGTTCCAAGGGCAAGGTCAAAGCATAAACATTGAGACATAAGTGGATCAACTAAATGTGTCACTGACTGCCAGAAGAAATCTGCCTTTTAGACATGATTTATTCTATTACTTGGCTGATGAATATGTTGCTTGCTTTTCAATTAGCCATTCAAATGTTTTTTTTGCTAGTCTCGGGATTTGTTTCCAATATTAAGTTCTAAGATGCCTTTAAATGCTGGGATTATCCCTGAACCAACTATGAGTCTATCCATTTCCCTTAAAAAATCAAAAAAACAAAAAAAAAAAAAAAAAAAAACAAAAACTTTGAGTGGATCCATGCGTTGTGCTAGCCCAAATACCACTCTGGAGTCTGGACCCGTGATTTCAGTTTAATGGGGTTATATTGGACAAAATAATTAGGGACCAAATGTTTATGTCGATCTTGCGTACAAATTCAGATAGCCCACTTTATCTTGAAGTTGCAGTAAATCACCCTGGAGGGAGGAAAGGATTTTGAAAACTGGGCTGGATCAATGTGCAAGTTATTGTTAAATGTTGGAGTTTTGAAAATCTGGGCTGGATGAATACGCAAGTGGCTGTTAAAGATGGTTGTGAAATATACCTTGAAGGTTTTTGTTAGAGAGAGATAGAGATAGAGAGAGAGAGTCTAGGCTTGATGAATGTGCAAATGACTGGCGAAAGGTTGTGATTTCCCAGGATAAGAAGGCTTTAATTTGTGGGGTCTCTGCAGAGCTGAGTTGCTTATTCAACATATATTGGCTAAGCTATACTTATGGCACAAGTTTTGCTCGTCTAATGAAAGCCTTTGGATTGTCAGTTAACTGGGCTGAGTTGACTCATTTTCAGACATGGGATACATGAAATGAATATCTCATTCAACTATTTTATGAAAAGATTTAGGTAAAGTGAACTGGCAGTACTCACAGATCTAGTTAACATGTTTCTTGAGAAGGGCCACATGAATTATTGGTAACTTAACGTCAGATTCAAAAAAGATGAGCTGTTCTTAAATAATCAATCAATTTTCCTGAGAAAGGCCACATGATTTATCGGTAATTTAACATCAGATTCAAAAAAGATGAGCTTAGATAATCAATCAATAAGTAATTCATTGCAAAACGAACACTTCATTTTATTCGTAAAAGTTTCTGATATGTCAAGGATATAACAAGTTTAAACCTGTCAAGTTACGTAGATTTTTGGAAGATTGTGTTTATCATTAACAGTCTGTTGTCTGAAAATTCTGTAGGGGTTTTCGATTATTATGTTTTAATCATTTGATCATGTATGAACATTACCATTATATTAACCAATCAGTGGTTCCCATCTGTGGGTCCATGGGTGGGTGGGTGCACGCTCGCATGTTCAATTGCTCCTAGAATGTTGCATCCTTTTTTTTGTGTGAGAAAGAAGACAGAGGTCACCCTCCATCCTAATTATCCAAGTTAAATCCCATTCAACAACGATGGGAATTGAACATGGAACCTCCCACTTGTTAGAGAGGGGTCTTACTGATGGGCTTACGTGCTGGTATATGTTGCATCCTTAGTTGAACCGCCAGACACGTGGCACTCTGTTGTAATTTTGAGAGGCTTTCTTGGGTTTCTACTTGGAAGCATTGGATGCAATGCACACACAGATAATATGACTTGATACGGTGACACAAAAATTTCTAAAAGTTGTAGCCTGCCAATTGCAATGACACAGCCAATAGGTGTCTTAGGCGGACATGGTTTCATGTTAGAACTGTCCTAGTCGGACATGGTTTTATGTTAGAAGTGTCTGCAACATAGGATTCTAGTTCTACAGATATTCGACTTGTCTAACAATTGCAGACTTCTTCTAGCAGCTTATTTTCTTTGTTGAATCTCTAAGCTATGTAAAACATCGACTTTGTAATTCCCGAGCGAGGACTTTCAAGGTCATCTATCCTAGCAGTATAGTAGTCTTGCCCAGGGATATGTATGTTCACACTTTCTTTTGGCAATCATAACAATGAGTATCCACATGAGTTACAGAAGTTAATTCACTTGCTAGGGATGCAAGGCCAAATATTATTATTCTGCTTGCTGTGAATGGATGCTCAAATTGCTTCAAACTGATTGCTTCTCATGCCAAAAAGATTATATAGAAATGTCACTAATTACTTCACATGGATGAACATTTGTAATTTTAGCTTCACATGGGTATCTTACCTGGATGAATGCTGTGATTTTAGACACAGGCGACTGATCTGAATGGAGCAGTTCTATCCAATAAAGGGGCTGACATTTCTGAGAGTGACATTGATTACTGCTGAAATCTGTTAGTCCCCTTTTGTAGGAAATTTGATTTATATTGGTTGTACTGCATAGTGCATATTAATATATTCTTGCCTTCCCAAAGAAAATCATGACTACGCACTTTCTCCATTGCTGTTACCAGTTCAGCGCTGCTTATTCTGACATGTTGTTTCCACCCTGCTAGATCTCCCTCCAACATTTGAGACATTTCTGTCAACAAAACTGAACTCCGGCACAGAAGAAAACCAATCAAATCAGTGTGTTCTGGTTGGTCTTGTTTCACAGTCAAATGAAGGTCTAGCTGAGGCCTGCTCTACTAGTTCTTCGACTCAGGTTAACAATATCAAACAGAAAATTGATATGGGTACCTCAGAGTGGCATACCAAAGGGAAAAGGAATGCAAGGCACCAAAGTGTGAACAGACATGTGGACTCAGAAATCATTGTTGATAAGAACGATCAATCTCACACTTGCTTGGTGCACAGAACTACTCTAAAGGAAACTGCGAACAGCACATCTGATGAGTCACTGACATCTGATAGCAGTTGGCATCAAATAAAATGTATGTCAGTTTCGGAAGTACGAGATGCGACTGGAGATCAGAAACCCAAAATTTCTTTAGTAAATGCTGGGAACAGAATTTTGCAGGTGAAAATGGCCATGTCAGTCCAGCTGAGAATGTAAATGCCTGCAACTCAATACCTCGTGCAATAGAAAGTGGAGCATTACCCTCAAGTGATGTGCTTAATTCCGCTATGTCGACCCATGTGCCACTTCCACCTCGCCAATTCGTCTTCCATCGAGATATCGGGTATTGGAGGAGAGCAGTTGTCATCTATATGATGTTGAGCTGACTGTGCAATCAAACTATCAGGGTCAGCGTGTTCCTCTAGTTTCCCTTAGGAGCAAATTCAATGGTAAAGCCATTGTAGGCCATCCTGTCACAGTTGAGATTTTGGGAAGTGATCGCGACACAACTAATAGCAGCATGAAAATTTTGCAGAAAGAAAGGGCCAACACGACCACTAAATCACAAGCTAAGGGGGAGCGTGGAGCGTCCCGAGAGAAGACATGTGGTGCTCCCATGAGCAGGTCTCCTTGGTCGAATAGGAAACCTAACACTGGAAAAAAGTCAGGTTTCTCTCCTAGAAAGATCCGCAGGTTGTCTTCTTTTGCTGTTGATCACAAAGCCAAGGAAGATTGGAGGAAATTAGTAGTGGAGAAGATCGGGGGACCAGCTGTTTCATGCATCCCACTGAGGCTTGTCTTTAGTAGGTTAAACGAAGCATTGAGTGGTTCAGCGCGTATAGCAAGCTAAACTAAATCTGGCATCGATCATGTCAGAACTGCTCGTTATAGCTTGCTCCGGAGATGTCATGTGGCCCTCTGGATCTTGGGTGTATGAGTATGCTTTCCACCTGAACTGCCATTGTCCTCTTGTAAGTGTCAGCTGACATTGTAAACGCATGGCGCTCTTGTTCATATGTTGTGCTGTATTTTTTTTTTTTTTTTTTGCCCCCCCTGAGTCTGCAGTTTGTTGTAGGAGGTATAATTGTCTGGTCCTGCCCCCATGTAGGTTGAAGAATCAAGTGTTAGCAGATCACCTCATGCGAAATATTGAGAATTGGAAACTTTGTCGTGGCTGTATATGATGTAGAATTCGGTGCTGCTACATTTTTTTTTTAAAAGTTGAGTTCATGAAATCACTCTCAAATCCTTCCTTCTTTTCACTCGGTTTCTCCATGTTGGGCCGTTTGTTTCGCGTAAAACTCCGTAATTCGTAAATGACTTACTACCCAGTTACAATTACGGCGTTTGTTTGAACCGTAATTCGTAAAAGACTTACATAACTCAACTAACACTCACTTACAACCCAGTTACCACTCACTTACAGCCCAGTTACAGTTAATTTTGTGGTCATACAAATTTGTAGTATTTTTTTATATTAATATTAAAATTTTTTAATATTTAATTTTTTTAATATTTATTTGCAGTATTAAAACTTTTAAAATCACAAAATAGTTAATTTTGTAGTCAACTTTTTCACTTGCGACTTATACATTACGACAACCAAACACCGTAAAGTACAATACACTTTCCCACTTTACAATTTTATATTACCAATCAACACACCGTAAAATTTACATACATGTAATTCATTTACAATTGTAAAAGACTTTACCAATTACAACTACGAATTACGGCCAGTTACGAAAACCAAACAGACCTTGGTGCTGTCTTTGTGAATCTACTGTTTCCGTCTTTGCTTTGAGTCAGCTGTTGGTAGGATTTATTGTTTCTTTGGTGTGATGCAAATGTTATTGACTTGATTATGTTATTATAATTTTCTCCCTGAGTACCAAATATATACAATTTTATGGGCTAGAATTAAGGAAATTGGTCTGGCCAAAATGGAGTTTGATTTCACGGCCAGACTCAAATAACAACTTCTCATAAATGAAACCTTAAAAATTGGGTGATTGTGTCGAAAGTCCTTGCACAGGATGTTACTAATAGTTTAAGAACTCAATGTTTACAGTTGAGCCAAGGCATACTGACTATTTTTCTCCTTATAAATGTCACAATTTTTCAGGGGAAAAAAAGCCTTTAGCTTTTCCCTTTCCGTGGTGAGTAGAGCATCTTCATAGCTTGCATGATCACTAGTTTTCTGATTAATGATGGTATCCCTAAGAAAAGGGGAAACTCTCAGCAAATGAAAAAATGTGCGATATATTTGTCACAATATCTATTGTAAATTCAGTATTTTAAGTATAAGTGTCGTTATATATCACAGTGGTAAAAGTCTTATACAGTGTATAAGAAGTTTCGAGCTCAAGTTTCCCCTTGAAACATGCTACATCTATCGAAAAGAAAAAGAAAAATCATTTTATCCATATTCTTGTTTAGTTGAGATATTTCTAGATGCATATGACACATCCAAATTGCGGCACTTTTAAATGTTTATCCATTGAATATATCTTTCTAATGCATGAAAATGTTTGCTGAGGATTAGAGGTGTAAATGGGTTGAGTCCAAAAGGGGGTCATGTAATACTCGAAACAGAATATAGTGAGGAAACACGACTCGATTGAAAATATCTTCCTTTCTATTGGGTTCACTTGCATTCAGACATTAAATAAATATATGTAATTTATCAATTAAAGTTATTTTTCACAGTGATATATAAATTTTATTGTATGAAATTTTGTCTAAAAGTCACACTCATGTTCATATCAAATTGATTTGTTTTTATTGCTGCCTATAATGATCTAGATGGATTTAATTTAAAATAATCAAATTGATACCTGAATAGTTTATCACAATGAGCTCCATGTGTTATGTTATCAACATAATATCAAATTTATGCACGCATATAATACCATATATAAAACTGTATTCAGGCTTATTATCGGAGTTTGGGTTCCGTAAGATTCATATTAAAACCTCACCCGATAAGTTACTCGTGTCCAATTTTAAAACTAAATTGTGATAGACAGAAAGGAGAAATAAAAAAAAAGGAAAAAAAGAAAAACAAATGACTTAACAAAAGTACCAAAACTTTTCTTTTTTTCGCAAACAGCAGTGAAACTTAAGGGCAGAAACGACATTTTGGATAATTATAACTTAGGGTTTTAAGATCGCTCCCTTATATGTACCGGCGTTCTAGCGTTTATAGTCTTCCAAACTTTCAAGGCCGAAGGAGCGAAGGGGATCTTGCTTGCTCTACTCATTCCGGTAAAAATGAATCCAATTTTTATTTGTTTAATTATTATTTCTACGTCGTTTTGATCTTTCTGATTCTTTTAGTTATCGATCGTAGAATTCATAGGATTGAAACTTTAGCCTTTAGGGTTTAAAAAGAGAGAGATTATTTAGATTTAAAGTCCTGATCCGCTATTGGAGAATTTAATTCATCATACGCACATCATTTTTCTCGATTCACTTTATTTTTTACAAGTTGAATTGGGAATACCGTTTCAGCTTTGAAATATTTTTTGTGATAATTCAGATTTTTTTTTCTTTTGAACAATTGTTTGTGAATGCAGAACTTTGCTTATCGAAAGATCTACTTTTTCCTTCATCATTTAGTGAAATTACTCAGTTTGTGGGTGTTCTGATCAATCCGAATTTATTTCAACATTTTCTGTGATCTTCTTTTCATTTTAAATAATAGTTATGATATTCAGTTTTTTAGAGAATTTATTTTTCCCTCATTTTTCGGTATATATACTCAGTAAGATTTACCAGTTTTGATGTCTAGTTTGCTATGAAGTTACTAAAATTTGAACCTTTTTAATGTAGAAATGGCTTCCGTTCCTGGTGACCTCATTTGGGAGATTGTCAAGAAAAACAATGCGTTTTTGGTGAAGCAGTTCGGAAACAGCACTGCCAAGGTTCAGTTTAGCAAGGAGAAGAACAATCTTTACAATGTCAACTCCTTCAAGCACTCTGGTAAGCAACATTAGGGCCTCAATTTCTTATTTTTGTGTTGCAGTTTTTTTACTCAATATGAAGTAAGGAACTAAGGCCTCGTTTGGCAACAAGGTTAAGGTTCCCAAAGCTTGGTTTGGAAGAGTTTTAGTTGCAAAATGGGGTTAGTGAAACTGGGCCTTGTTTAAGAGTCAAAATGGAGTTACTGAAACTGGGTTTGGAAGCCCCAAAACCTTGTAAAACTGAGATTGTTAGGAAACTATGTTGCCAAAGGAGGCCTAATGGATTTTGTCTAATCGTGAGTAATTATAGGCTTGGCGAACAAGAAGAGTGTTAGCATCCAGCCAGCCGGTGAGGGCCTGTCTGTTGTCCTAGCGACCACTAAGACAAAGAAGCAGAGAAAGCCTGCGAGCATTTACCACAAGTCAGTAATGAAGAAGGAGTTCAGGAAGATGGCAAAGGCAGTCGTTAATCAGGTAAAAAAAATTGGAACTGATTGTCAAGCTTTCAAGTTTCAATGAGTACTTATTTGTTGTTCTAGATGTCCATGTGCTTTAGGTTTTTAGTCGGTGGGGATTTTGTTGTCAATTGAGAATTTTGTTGTCATCAAGTAGGCAATGCCACAATTTGAATAAACCGCAGATATTCTAAATGCTGGGGCTGTAAAGGGGAATGAATCTGTTTTGATATTGGGGTAGGTGTTAGAATGTTTTCTGCCTTGCTTTTTTGGCTTTAATGGATTTTTAGGTGAATGTAATTTCTTTTAGGAAGTTTGTTACTTCTTCCCATTCTACACCCTTTCTCAATCTAAAAGTATTTTAGAGGGTTCTCGTTGGTTGCACGAGCTAAACTGCATTACCTATAACATGAGGTTTTAGTTTCCCACCATGAAAAGGTACATTCTTTAACCTGCCAACTTGCCTTATAGGATTTGTGGCCCCTCTTGTCCATGGTCCGGCCAAGAAATCAGGGCATTGACCTGAGGTTATAACATAGTGACATCCGTAAAAGAGCATTTTATTCTTTATCCTACACCATTTTTAATTAGCATGTTTCGGTTAATGATGATGACTATGTGCCTTTGCAGCAGCTAGTTAATGTCCTGGGCTAGAACATGAAACAAACACATGGTAATACCTAAACTTGCTATTAAGTTGATCAAAACTATTTTTTAACCCTAGGTAGGGTTTTGATAGAAATTCTGATTATTTACTTGTTTAATTTATGGTTTGCTTATGTTAGATCAGCGTATAACCTTTTCTTGCCGGAAATCTTATATATGAAATTATTTAACTATCAATGTATTGTGGTCCTGTGATCAGATGTAGTTCTAGATGGAAATTGTGCTCTTATCTTTGAATTCTTCAAGACAACGGCGGGATAGAAATTGTGCATAAACAGTAATTTCTGAGAGCTTTGTTGTTATGATGGGACAAAAACACCCCACCTACCCACACAAGACACTATATGTGTTATCTATTTTTGTAGTATTTAATCTTTTCTTTTTGAACTCCAGACAACTCTGCTATGATGAGCTGCTAACATGTAAGAAGACTCATTAGATTAGGTCTTCCATTAAATATTCCTGTTACACTTGGCTTCTGAGCTTTGTTGTTATGATGGATCATAAAATTCACACACACACACACACACACACACACACACACACCACCCCCACCCACACAACAAATTACTTTATCTATCTGTATTCTTTATTTATTTACTTATGTAGTGTTTAACTTTTCCCCCTTTGAACTCCAGACAACTCTGCTGTGATGAGCTGCTAACATGTAAGAAGACCTTTTCATTAGATTAGGTCTTCCATGAAATATTCTTGTTACGCTTGGCTTCTGAGCTTTGTTGTTTCTAATTGCAGCAGTACATCCTTTTATAACATTTCTATTTGCCCCCCCAACCACAGAACTCCCATAATCTTTCACGTTTTCATGTTAACAGTCTGGATAACTGTGCAATTATGAGCTGCTAACATGTAAGAAGTCCTCTATAAAAGAGAGGTCCTTCTGTGAAATCTTCTTGTTAAGCTTGGATTCTGAGCTTTTGTTCCCCCACCCATGCCACCTACCTACCCAGAAACATCAATCAACATCCATAAAAACACACCCAGAAACATCAATCAACATCCCATAAAAACACACCCAAGTGCAGTAGAAAAATCTTCCTCTTCCACCCATTCCCACCTCCCCACAAAAGATTAGTAATACATTTCTTTAAAGAAAAACATCTTACTGCATTTATTCGTATCGCCCTAGAAGTAAACTTCCTTTTTCCTATGAAACTTTTTTTGTTAATTAATGATGTAACATTAATTTACGTCGGTAAATTGTGCAGGCTAAAAGTTTACCTCAGTTACTTTGTACTGTTGGTATTCCTGAATTAAATCGATGTCTGTTTTTTATTATTTATTTTGGGGAATCTGTTGTTGTGATGGGGAAGCTTTGCTCTCCCCCATTCTGTGTGGGACATGTGTACCTGCACATTGATGATTGGTGAAATTGCGTTGCCTTATAAATCTGTGAAAACCTGAGTGGTTCATGGACTCTTTGCTGAAGTTCTTGCTTGTCTGTAAATTAAAACGGTTAATAATAACTTCACACAATTTTCTATTGCAGGTGACTGACAACCACTACAGGCCAGACCTGACAAAGGCAGCCCTTGCAAGGCTGAGCGCCGTGCACAGAAGCCTCAAAGTGCCAAGTCTGGTGCAAAGAAGAGGAACAGACAAGGCTATTAGGAAGTGAGATGCTAAGTTTCTCATGGGTGCATCCAATGTGTGCCCTTGGGAGACCCCCTTTTTGTTTTCTTTGCTTAAAGAGTTTTTAGTTGAAGACTTCTGTTTCATATTAATGTTGAGACCTTCTGTTTCAGTTTTATCTAGCTTACGATCTTGTTGAGATTCTGTTATAATTAGAGAGAGTGAATGGTTTTATTCCAAATAAAGAGCTGAGAAAGTCATATGCTGCTGCTGCTGCTTGGTGTTTTTATGAACTACACGTTTGCTCCTGACTAGGGTGCAAAAATTTTCATTCTTATGAGTTGTTTTTTGCCTCGAGAGAGAATGATGTGAACCCTCTTCTACTGTCCAGGGACCTGGACTACAATGGCTATATTATCTTGCAGGAAGAAGCATGAATCCTGTTTATATAAAAATGGATCCAACATAAAGCAAATTGTTTACTTCAGAAATAAATATACTCTGACCGGACACTGATCAAATCAGTAGATTTGTCCCGATTTAACATGAACCCTATCTCACAATGATCGGCCAAGGGAAGGCTCAAGTTTATGACATGTCATGAGGTGAAGCAGGGCAATATCCGGATCCTTTGTGTTAGCAGAGGGACATCTTGCAGATTTGTAGCAAGTACTAAATTTGAACACAAACTCCAAACAAACTAAACAAACCAGTCAACCACTCAGATTCCACAACAACCCCGACCATGTTTTGTCATCAGTTTACTGTGCTCCTTTAGTTGGCTATCATCAAGTGTAGTCGACATAACAAGAGAGAGTACACAAAGGAGGATTGAAGGACAAATCTGATTCCAACCCGACTTGTGTTACATGTAGCTCTAATTATGACTAATATTATGATAGTGTTGCTTCTTACTAATGAAAACATTACGACTTTAGCTCTTAACACTTATCTTCTTGCTTTGTATCATACCACTGCTAATTGACCAGTCTCTGTATGCCCTCGTGTTGACATGGTGGCATAATCCATATCCATGAAGAGAACCACTATACTGTCATCATTCTAAGTACTAGTGCTCTCTCCTATTTGCATATTTATTATTAGCATGAATAATAATGCATTGCTAAGAACTTAAATAATATTTATTATCAAGGCAACCACTCACAGCTTGCGTGCTTGACCCAGCCAAGCCCAATCAAATAATAGCAAAAGCAGAGCACTGAAAGCATTTTGTTAGCCATGAGCAAACCTAGCAAAAA
>JAVJIF010023151.1:0-68053 GCA_038442645.1 Agave tequilana
ACCACGCAGTAACATCAAATCTTCTATTGAAGGTGTTCGGTCAAGGATAAGGTCTGTAATCTTATCATTGACAATGAAAGCTACGAGAACATCATCTCTTGAGCACTTGTGGATCACTTGAAGTTAGAGATAAAGTTACATCATCATCCTTACGATATTGGGTGGATCAAGCAAGGCCCACATATCAAGGTAACAGATTTATGTCAAGTTCTTATTTCCATTGCAAACACTATCAAGATTCTGTTACTTGTGATGTTGTTGATATAGAACAGTGCCATATTCTTTTGGGAAGACTGTGGCAACATGATGTCGATGCTACCATCAAGGAAGGGATAACATATACGTGTTTACTTGGAAGGGGAAGAGAGTTGTCATGAGACCAATTCACCGACTACAAGATCTACAAAGAAAAGGGTACGTTCACCTATAATCCGACGCAATCAAAGTGATAAGAACTCGAGGGTGAGTTTTTTGAAGAGGGAGGGACTGATGTTAGAGACCAAAGAACAAGGCAAGACAAATAGCAAGCCAAATAACTTGATCTGTCGACAACCTTTCTTTTGAACTGTCAACAGGCTTTTCTCGAAAGTAAGGGTCTGTCAGTTTTTTCTTTGGCTGTCGACAACACCTTTCAATTACTGACAACCCTATTATGTAAAATTTTATCTGATTTTGCTTAGGATTCTGTTTTGGGTTCAAATTTGGATTCTGATAGATTTTACACTTTCTTTCTTTATTTTGAATTTAGTTTTCATAGATAGAATATGGTTTATTGTAAGCCTATAAATAGGCCTCTTGTACTCTTTATTTTTATGATCCAACTTTTATCAATAAACTTTTGGGTTTTTTCCCTCATATTTGCTTGTGGATTCGAGTAGTTACCCTACCTGGAGATCTCTTCAGGGTTTGTCAGTGCTAAATGAGATCTAACCCGCGTTGATCGTCTTCCTCGCTTCCCCCATCTGCGTCACAGTTTGCTTTTTTGGAGCCATCAGCGCTGTGAAAGAGGCTTTTTGAGGAAGGTTTGGACTGGATGGGAGGGAGATCTTGAGAATGGACTCAGATCTCAATGAAATCACTAGTTTGTGGTGGTGATTTTCAGCCACAAGTGCTGGGACGGTCGATCCTCACTACAAGCGGGGGATGTAGTAGATGGGTAATTGCACTTAAACAAAGCAGAACACAGAAAAAAGAAAGGCATGATTTTAAGTGAAAACTCTTAATTGGAAAAAATCACAGAGAGAGGGAGCTTCACTATCATTCTCAGATGACATGAATTACAAGAATCTGAAGACGCCACAGGTCTAAAAGTGTCAAAGTATCAGAGTCTGAAGAGGTCGTCTGTGAAGTGTCCGGTCCCCCTTCTCATTGGAGGAGGAGATCTACTTATACTTGGACTGTAAGCATGAACACGATTATGGGCGAGGGCTTCGCGATTGCGCGTTTTGCACATCATAACGGCCGCGATCAGTGGTGTTGGTTTGTTGGGATTGCATGTAAGAAAATTTGTCACTGTCCATAATTGCTCACGCTGAGTGGCATTCACGTTATGAATGTAGAAAATAATAAAGTTGTGTAACTGTCGGCGGGATCAGGAGTGATATGTTGCTGGAGCTACTTAGCTTGGAGCTAAAGTCTTCGGAGCGGAGGAGGCCTCAGAATGGAGAGGATCTTGAGGATATTGGAATAGTATGGACTTCAGAGGAGAACCCTGATGTACATCGGGGAGTTGGAAGGTGAGAGACACGTGTCGCCATCTTGAAAGGGGTTAGATTTTGACCACTACAGGTCATTTATAGATATGAGAATACATACATAACCAACACGTCATATGATTAATTGATTCTAATCGGCAAACTTTCTATATTACCAAATTTATATATTTCCATATTAGCTCTATGGTTTATATTAAAAATATCATGCAATTTTAAGAATTACACACAGACGTGTGCTTGTGTGTATGCAAGCCAAACGTGCAAGCAGGCCTCGAGTTCCATCTTGTTTATAACTTTGAGCTCAACTTTAGGCTTGAGCTCGGCTCTCTTTATGACTCGAGGAAGCTACAATCAAACTAAATGCTGAGTCAAACACGAACTTCGCAAGTGAGTGGCTCGTTCGTTTGACAGCCCTTTATGTGTATTTGTCAACCAGTTGCCTGCTGTGTACTATATAGTGCCATGCAAGTTCTGAGAAGAGATTTCTACAGTCATCATTTTAGGGCTGTTCTCTATTTATCTACTCTATGGTTCAACTACTTGTACTTTGAGCCCGCAATCTTCATTCCTGCTCGGTTGTACATGACAATGTTTTACTTGATATCTGTTTACAACCTATTATCGTCCTAAATTGCATCAGATGACTAGAAGAAGACGGCACATACACCTTCAAGGCCCCCCAAAAACCGCCCCCCCCCAACACACAAAAAAAAAAAAAAAAAAACAAATTCCAATTGTTAATTTGGCACTTTAAATCTAGTATGGATGCTCATATGCAATATAGATTACATGCTGTGGACACAGGCAAACTATATAGAACAATAGATGACGACGTCTGTCCGATACTTGGGAGAAAAATTCCATGATTTGTGTATAATTATTTCATGAGTTGTCATCCCCATATTTGTATGCTAGAAGCCTATAAGTCAACTGCATTTGGTGCTCGGTGGCCTTTATTTTCATAAACCTTATGATTTGCTTGTGTATGCAGGAGTCTTGCCCCTCAATAAAAAACATTCTCCTCCTTGATTCTGAAGGAAAACGTGTTGCTGTAAGTATTACACAGATGACTGGCCAACTCATGCTGCAAAGCTAGCGTTTGAGAAATCTGTTTTTACAAAGACTCAGAAGACAAATGCTCGAAGTGAAGGTGACATACATGCTAGCTTTGTTTTATGGACTTTGTGTTTTATGTGAGCACATCCGATATCCTTACGCAACCAGAATAATTAACTGGTAATTCTTACAGCCATGCATGGTCAAGACAGCTAGTTGTATATGAGTTCGCAGTCAACACTTGATAACTCAATCGTTTCAGTTCATAGAATTGTGGCCTATTAATGTCCCCAGTTGGCTTTTTGTAATTATATCGCACCAATGTCTATCTAATCTTCTCAGCATCTTATGTTTTATGTTTATGGAAATTATATCTTTATATCATATTAAGTTCAACCCAAGTTCATGTGAATGGTGTCTGTTAGCTCAATCTATAAAGTTAATATTCACTGTTAATGGACTTGGAAGACACTCAACTGAGTTATTTATGCTTCTGTTGTTATCGAAAGAGTGTCAAATGATACTTGTGAATACACACATAATCTTAAGTTCAACCCAAGTGTGTTACCATGCACGTTGAGGAGGTAGTGTTTGTGAGTCAATCTGTTTGTTGCAAACTCTTATTTCTGAACCTTGCTTTATAATTTTCTTCCTACAATGTGATGTACACAATGATGTGATTTTCTTAAAAATTTCATATATATGTCCTCTGTTTGTATTACCTTTCTTTGATAAAGCAAGCATTCAGATAAGGGAAATAATAGATTTTAGTAATAGCAACAGTAGAAACTAAAATAACCTAGTTTAGTTACAGTCATTCTGTAAAAGTAGGGGAGTATATATGCCCATTAAGGGTGACTGCTATGATCTCATTATTTCATCAATACCAAATTGATTGGTTTTAGTGTGGTTGTGGCAACAGATGTGGGTTCAAATGGGGGATTGGGTCTTGGTATTACCAACACAATGATTGTTTTCAGTATAAATATATAGATGTTGCAAACAGAGATGGTTTGAAGTTGTGTCAAAACTCTTTTAAAAAAGTGAAATGAAGCATAGCATTCGATCTCGCCATACTCATAAATCATCGCCTAGATGGCCACTTACTGGTCTAGACCATATAAGCAGTCATTCATGGTCCTCATGATAAATATAATTGGTAAATAATCAGGACATATACCACGTATTAAATCAGATTTTATGACATCAAGAGCTCAAAATTCAGAGTTAAGGGGTCAGTTCCTTCTGTTCCTAATCGACTTGTTCTTGTTTTTTGCAGCGGAGATAATTATGTTGGACAATTGTGTTGTCGTCTACAAGTTCATTCAGGACCTTCATTTTTTTGTTACTGGTGGGGATGATGAGAATGAGCTCATCTTAGCTACAGTTCTTCAGGGGTTCTTTGATACTGTTGGCCTTCTTCTCAGGTTTTAACAGTCCCAGTTTCTATTTTCCTTGCTTCTTTGTTTTCTTTAATTATTAGTTGGTTGTCTGAATTCTCACAGCTGAATGCCTCCTGCTTCAGGAACAATGTAGACAAGAGGACAGCACTCGAAAACCTGGATTTGATCCTCTTATGCCTTGATGAGATTGTTGATGGAGGGTACGTCCTTAATATATCATCTAATGATTGTTAAGTTGGAACTTGGAAGCTGAATGTTAGTTTGTATGGTCACTTGGAATATCTAGCCTCTTACGGGTAGACTCTGGATTAGGGTTTCACCCATGGACCATTCAAGATGGCCATAGAAAATTTAGGAAGAAGGATTAAATGATCACTATTATGCTTTTTGCAAAGATACAACACATGTTTGTTTTGTATTTTTGCATCAAAAAAAAAGGGACCAATCTACTGAAATCTATTGCAATTGCATCTCAGTGAAAAATATAATAAATACTGTGATTCAATCATTTCTGAGTCTTAGATTGAACGATTTGCTCAAAAACCTTGTCCGGTTTAACTTCTGTTCCCTGTTGAGATCCTTTTTGCTGTTGTGCCAGTATCGTTTTGGAGACAGAAGCAGGTGTCATTGCTGGGAAGGTTGCAAGTGGCGGAGGTTTGGATGGGCCGACCTTGTTGTCTGAGCAGGTCCTTGCCTTTTTAATCAGCCTGATAAAAGTTTATTATTTGCCACTGAGTAGAATTTATGTCTGCATTTCTGTCTCCATTTCCTAATTGTATTCTCCTGTTCACAGACTATATCGCAGGCCTTGGCCACAGCACGGGAACACCTGGCGAGATCTCTTCTCAAATGAAAGATGGTTTTTCCTTCTCGATGACAAATTAATTGAGATGAATGAAGAGCCATGTTTTTCGCCATTTTGTCATTCTGTTGGCCACAACTATCAGTGGGTCACTAATGAATCTTGACGAGGTCACAGCATCATGCAAATGGTCGATAAATCCTGCACGAAGCTATGTACCCTTTGTATGTTTGCTGGTTTTAGTGACTCTGAAACAGCGGAAAATGTGCATTGAGTCTGTATCAAGATTTATGAGCTTATATGTAATCTTTTTTAGGGAAATTACTTAGTGTTCTCATAATGGTTTTTTTTTTTTTTTTTTAATTGCTATGCCCTGAGATGAGAATCCCAATAATCTGCGTTCAAGCTATATTTCCCGTTCTTGATTGAGCTCGGTTTTTAGCATAATGTGGTTGACGTTACAGTTCACTCTGCTGCTATTTCCAGCTACGCAAATGTGTTGTTCTTTTTTTTTTTTTTTTTTTTTTTTTTTTTTTTTCCAGTTTAAAGCGTTTAGGTCATATTCTGGAATGTTCAAAGGATAAAACAAGTTGAGTTAAAAGAAAATAGATGATTCAAAAGCATGTTTGTATTCTGTGATCAACGATTCTTTCATAGGCTAAACTTTTATTTCTAACCAATGAGTTTAAACATAAACATGAATTTTGTTGCATTCCTCATGTTATTGAGAAGTGTATTAAAGCTTTTCATGTTTCAGAAGAGTGCATTGCATCTGTATAAACTTAAATGAGAGGCTGGGAAATTACAACTAAATCAAGATTTTGTTTCAACTATAACCCAAAAGAAGCTACTGGTTTCTGAAATCAACTAAAAAATTTTAGCAATTGAAGAACAATGAAATTTCAGTTCGTAAAAAAAAAAAAAAAAAAAAATCCACTAACAATCATCTTGCTTGGGCTGTAAACAAAACTATAAAACAGCAACAAAATCTCAAACTCACTCCTCACGGCGGCAATCTCCCAGACAAGTACTGAGACAGCTTATCTCTCATCACAGCCCCTTCCTTGTCGACGAAACTGCACAACTGCTGCTTGTATCCGGCGTCGTGATGGTGAGACAACGGCATCTCGTCCCTCACCTCGTCTTCGAGGTCTATGATGATGTTGTGAAGCAAGCAGCAAACGAGAATTATCCTCGGCAGCCTGTGCTTGTCCGGCCGCCACATCTCCCCCTGAACGATCTTCCACATCTCCTTCAACCTCGCCAACGCCCTCTGCGCCACCATTCTAGTTGCAGAGTGCCGCCTGTTGAACTCCGTTTTGGACTCGGATAGTTCCTTCCCTTGGTAGGGAGTGAGAAGCCATGGGAGGAGCGGGAACGCTCCATCACCGATCACGTACTCCCTCACTTCCGATCCCCCCGGAAGCTCGATCTTCTTCCCGTACAGCCTCGCTCCTTTCTCACATAGTTTGAAGAAGCCGGAGTTGCGGAGGACTAGGAAGTCGTCCATGCTGCCGGGCCAGCCAGTGACAATGTCACGGAACCTCATCTCGGGGTCCACGATCGCCTGCAGGACCATGCTGTGGTTCTTCGCGTGGTCGAGCCACACTTTGTTGCTGGGCTCCATTGTCGGCAGGCACATCATGATGTGGGTGGTGTCTATGACGCCGCAGCAGTTGGGCAGGCCGCGGATCTTTTCAAACTTGGACTTGATGGTTTCGAGCTCCTCCTCGGAGTTGGGCCACTGGAGGTGGTGGAAGCCTCTCTCTTCCATGGCCTCCACGAATCGCCAGGTCACTTGGGAGACGGTCGAATGGTTCATCCCGAATGCGACTCCTACGTTCAGTAGTGAATCGCCGGAGCTTAACCTTCTCAGGGCAACGGCTACTTGGTCGTCCACGGACAGAACCTTGCCATCCGTAAAAGTAAAGTTCGATGTCTTTGCCATCAGATCTTCTCTCACTAACGAGCATATGTAGTTGAAGGTCATCCTCGAGATCTTGAAAACAGTCTCAAACCTGTCCAGTCCTTTTGATAAAGATAATGGTCCTGGGGAAGGCATTGAAGAAGGAAATAATCATCAATGTGTAAAGTTTTAAAGAAAAATTGCAGGGGGGCGACTAATCTCATGACTGATTCAGGTAGAAAACAATTACATTGATGATGGTAAAGCAGGAAAGAAACATATTAACCCAATGTATTTACTACAGTAACAATTATCTTCATGACGATAAATTAGAAGGAAAAAAGAAACAAATTGAACCAATTGATAAACATTACCGCATAATTAGTTCGTCCCCTGGAATCATATGATAAAAGCAACACTAAAGTATCTAGTGGAGAACTTTAAAGTCAGGAGTGAGCTGGAGCAGAGAAAGGAGAATTGGGGTCTACGAGTTGGGAAATCTAAATTCCAAATTTGAGAATTGCAGTTCCTTACTTTCACCATCATATTTTAAATAACTTGGGACTACACAAAAAATGTAAATTCTGGAGCTTTGGAATTCTTAAATAAATTCCTTGTTACTAACAACTCCAAACTGAAGAGACATTTTACCACTAGATGAAGTCTCATATCCTTCTGCCCTGGAAAGAGAAGCAAGGCATGCTGAAAATTCAGAAGTCTTCAGAAAAGCTTAGCTGAAAAATAGTAGGAGCTATGATCAAATATAGGCTTCAAAACAGTATCTGCCGCAGGAAATTTAAATGTATATTCAGTTGTAACAAGAAATCAATTCTCAGCATTAGATGGAGTTGATCTTTCACCTTTACATGTGAGAGATTTGTTTGAAGAGGGGGTGAAAATTAGGCAGCAAGATGCACAAGATACAAAAGGCAAACAAAATCTAGATCTGTAACTTGACATTTATTTTTTGACTCGAGAGTTATTGATCTGTTATGGTAATGAGTTTTATGTATTTCCTTTGTGTATTTGATCACTTGACATGCACCACAACTCTAAAACTAAAGGTGAGGGCTAAGGAAAATATTTTTATACTCTAATATACATCCCCAGTCAAGTGTCCTTTTTATAGGCCGAAACCTAGAATTTTTCATAGTACTTTTATTTTAATCCACTTTTTAAAATTGTCCCCTACTAGGATTTGAATTTGAGTTGCTTTTTAATACTATTTTAAAGTCCATCCATATGATTGCCGCAAAACTCTCCAAGCTGTGAGAGTTGATGGAAATATTGTTGTAATCTAACAATCACCTAGGCATGTTTTTATCGAAAAATATTTGTAACTCAAGCAGTCAGCCCCCTTAAACTTTGCAATTGACCCTTAAATTCTCAAAAACACACAATAACATGCATAAGCGCAGATCGAAAAGGCGTGGACATGGACACGGGACACGGGTACAACACGAACACGAACACAGAATACGGCAATTTCTCAAATAGTAGAACTCAAAGACACGACGACATGATACTAGAATATGCATATAAATAATGATAATAGTGCCTAAATGTAAATACATAGTCATTATCTTTGCATCCAAAAGCTCATACACATAGTTCAATGTGTTTAACTTCTTATATTGAAACATATTTAAACCTATCATAGTTCTATACAAGTTAATATTTTAATGAAAATTTTTGTTTTATTAAAGAAATATTCTTTTATACATAAGGAAAAATAGATAAATATGTCAAATATAAAATGTGAACAAAAAAGTATAAGAAAAATATAGAATATGTGTTCAAGAAATTCCCAACAAGTGTCCAAAATTAAAAATTATGTATATGATTGAGGATAAGTTCGAGAAGTGCCCGAAAAGTGTTCAAAGAGTGTTCAAAGAACTGTCAGTGTCTGACACATGTACGGCTTCATAATAGAAGTACATCTGCTACATAAGCAAAGACATACACATACGTGTGCACTTGCATGCAACCCGTGCACCCTGACGCCAGCACTACCAGCAGCAGCAATAACGGCAACGTGACAGTAACAATAAGCATTCCTATTCCCAAACTATGGGGAGAGAAGGGAGAGCAACAATAAGCCCGAGCCGATCCTCCAACACACAATTCTTTTTCTTCTTCAAAGGAAAGACTGATCAAAGTAGAACAAGACTTGCATGTTTACATGCATCCTTTTAATATGTCTTGTAGTTTAAGAATACCATGTAATTCTGCATGGCCCCAATCCAGCCACTCGAGTCTGGTCTCAGGGCCTTCCATCTGAACATGCCCCTAAATCAAGCCTTTTAAATCCTTGTATTCTGTCGACACCTTTAGAGTCTTTCCTTTATCTCACTTTTCTGCCCCATTTTTATGCCTGCATCTACCTCCTCAGTCACAGGAGCCTCCTCTAACTTTTGTATTACATGATCAAACATTCATAATCAGTCAAAAAATATTCCCTTTAGGCTTCTTTTACTCGCCACTTCTTTTTCTACTTTTTCACCTCTACTATACTTAATTTTTGTTGATGCACCCTCTGTATCGCCAAACAATAAATGGTATATGATGCAGTTCGTCTGATCATTGCCGTAATAGACAGGCTATACAATTTAGCATCTCCTTGATGTATCCACATCCTATTGGAACATCATCTATCCATTAATTCTTCTTATAATAGGTATAAGGTCTCCAAACGATTGCTTTGAAGTACTTGTCCCATCAATTTTCAGTGCCTTCTTTTTCCTTTTTGGTTTTAAGTTTTGTGACACGACAGCTATGATACTAATTTTAAGACCAACAATCAGTTTATGACACCAATTGTTATGCACGTTCAAAATCGTGATCGACGTTATGGAACATGGCAATATGTAATACATGCAAAAAAAATTATTGTAAAGTAAATTAGCAATATCAAGACAAAAGAAAAGAAAAGAATATAAGCATTTAACGTGGTTCGACCCAAACTTGGCTTACATTCACGGGGAGAGAACTTAAGAGAGTTTTATTAATAAACTTGGGGTAAGAAATCTAACATTCCCCTTGATTCCCACAAGAGTATTCATCTTCTTCTTGAATCCCACAAGATTACAAGAATATACATTCTCTCTATGCACCTCACCTTCTTCTCTCTTTCTTGGCTTCCTCTTCACCTTGCGTGTTATTACTTCTACCGATTACAATTTTTATTTATAGAGTTTTACAATACAAACTCTATTCGAATTATGAGATGATCTTAGTCGTCGAATGCTTGAAAAACTCGATCAATCTTTGTAGGAGTTGATTTTTTAATTTAGAAAAATTTTAGACCCTTTAAACTTTAGAAATAAATCTTCATTGAATAGGAACTGATTCCTATTCGAACTCTACTAGAAAAGAAAGTTTGCACGTGCCCGAAAAGAAAACTGAAATTTAGTTCTGGGCCTTCTAGCTGTCGACAGGCCAAGTTGGGCTAGGTTGGGCAGTCGACAAGCCGAAATGCCTGTCAAAAATCTGAAACAAGGCTCTTCTATGTTTCTTGCTGTCAACAGGCCCTGTGGACTGCCCATAAGGTGCGATCGACAGGCTTGTCGACCGCCACCTATTTTCTGAATTTGCTTCTTTTTAAAGTTCCTCTTTCTTTTTTAATTCAATTGGATCTTCTTGAACATCATCTCTTCTTGAAAACAAAGCAATATCCCAACATCAAGATCCATTTCATCGATTAAATCTATATTAAAAAGTCATTGATCACCAGTATAAAAAAGTAGGATTCTGATATCTAGTGTTTGATGGAGGAAAGGAATAAGAAATTGAAGATATACTAATACATTTGTACTGACACTAGGAATTATATAAATTAAAACATAAAAATTTTGTTTTTATTTTATAAATCATTAACTAGTTCACAGACTCCAAAGTTAGAAAGTCATGTACACTCATGTATAACTTCTTATGTCAATAACCCATTCTATATTTTTAAGTATACTTTTATATGAAATCAATAACACAGAATTTATATAGGAAAAGCATCCAGACATTCAAATATGTTGAAGGAGTCAATCAGCCACCCTAGAATCCTAGATATGCTTTTAAACACTCAAGAATTTTCTTCTAGTGGCAAACATGATGCACTGATGCTCCTATGTCGACTGACTAGCTGACTACGTGGTCACTCATAAAAATTGATCCAAAAAATGGAAGCCAAGATGATAATCACATATGCTGGTAGAATCATGCTATTCAGTTTCAAATAGATCATTATGGTTAACCAAAGGTCCAAAGGCATGATCAATGTCAGCATACAGGTGGTTAAGAAATCATGTAAATATGGTTTTAAGTTGACTCTGTTATTGACATCTTCTTTCTGTTGCCATTAGATATTAAAGCAAGCTTATTGGTTGTACATCCTACCCCATTAGCACGGACAAGTTGAATGCATCAGGACCTTAGAACACCAAAAGCCTTCGCAGAAGATGTTCATGGTCAAAAGCAGCCGCTTGTTCAAGGTACCCCTTTGCTACATGTTTTTTTTTTTTTTTTTGGACCTATTTTCTACAACACCAAATTTCATAGAAACTAATTATTCCTGTGGCATGGATTAGACATTCAATTTTTTATAGAAAGAAGTGAGACATGAACTCTGTTAAACCAATGGTTCATAGGCAATCGTACTTGTTACTGGCTTCATCATATTGAAGATTTCTTAACTACAGTCAATATAAAGATATGGAAACAATGCAAAGAAAGACCAAAAAACAATCAAAGGGAAAAGAAGAGGAAATACGTCCACATTAATCTCTCTGGCCAAACTATGTCTTTTGTCACAATTGTATATTTTCCCGACTTCAGAACTATACTTGTTAATAGTACTTGGCAACTTCCACGGTACAAAAACGAGCCACCTAAGTGAGTAAGGAATCTATGCAATGTTGATGCCTTCATGTCAAACTTTGCCCTCCTCTAGCATCTCAAACTTTGCCCTCCTCTAGCATCTCCCTCCCTCCCTTCACTACCTTGGGAACATTTAGGGCCACAAATTAAATTTTATTGATCAACAAAAGTTAGCTAAATAACCAGCATATCCATCAGATTACTTAAAAAGCATGGTCCATAACTAAAATTTCAGTTACTTCACTAAGCAGATACCTACTAAAGAAACCCTGGATGAGATTCATTATGCAGAACAGAATTGTTTACAAGCTTCTGCTAACAGCCTCAGATATATAATTATAGAAATTGAACATACCACCTAATCAAATAACTTGATGTTCTTTAACCTATATCCATCTTAAAATCACGATCTCTTCTCAGACTAATTCCATGCTGATAATCCAGGAAATTCTATTTTTGGGTAGCATATACATTGAAAGCTCCAAAATAGAAACTTACAAATGTGCAGAGATTACATCACAAACTGGATATTCCAATTGGTGATGTTCCAGCCCCTATGTGTTCCCATTCACAATAACTATAACATAGCCTTTATCCAAATTCTTTGGTTTGGCTATGCAGGTCCTAATTCACCATCTAAAATGGACTACCTTCTCCTGTCAAGTTTACTTATTCTAATTCACAGTGATAGGATCTCCCCTTTTAAATAATTATGAGGTAAATTAGATATCAGCATGGTGTCAGATAATGGGGAGTACAAAAAGTAAATGTCTCCAAGTTCAAATCTTTCCTTAACAAATATACATGATGTAAATTGTTATAAAGGAAACCAGTTCACGATTATGACAACTTCATGGAATTCCAACCTCCGTTAACAATTGGCTTTGATCCTTCCAAACCTCTTACACTTCAACATGTTTTCTATATTACACTCATGTTATCAGCTCATGTCCTCTTTTTCCCTAACAAAATACTTGTCATTATTCCTTGATATATATGAAGTTCCTCATCAAATGTGTCCATGCTTGTGCCTTAATGCACACACAAGACATTTTGATCCTGGTCCCATGATCAAACGTTATGGACCATGTGGAGAAAGGCTGTAGAAGCTTAAAGATTCCTAAATGAGAACGATTCAATGCTTGACTCAAATTGGAATATTTTATGTACAAATAAGTTTTGTATGAAGATTGAAGAGAAAATTTTGTTACAGTAATTCAATTCCACAATTTGTGATTATCGACCTACATCATATTTCCTTATCTTGGTCAACAGAATTAAAATTAAGCTATATGCTTTTCCACCTCCATTGTCGTCAATACTATTAATGAAGACGAAAAAAACTCTATATTAGATGCATGCAACATTCACATGACAATCCAGAGGTAATATCCAGTCCATTCCTATCCTATTCTACATATACCAGCTATGTGTTTAAGATAGGAAAAAAGTCATCCTTGTATACATATTGGTCATACTTATTATTATTCAGAATGACAAAGCACTTTATACAATTTGGACATTTTCAGACTTTTTGAATTTATGTTTCAAAGATTTTCTTCATATTCCACATAGAATGATTCAATCTTTTTCTCAGTTATCAGCTAACTTTATAGACAAAATACATGCACTGGAAGTAGTAGTCTGGACCAAGTTAAGCGTACATGAGCTTAATGTCGCCACCTGGCACGGACTCTAGGATTGCTGGAGATGGTCTCATTCAAAAAAACTACTACTGAAACATGAAGCAGCTTTCTTATGCAGATGATGGCAATACATCATTCACAAAAGTCTTCTCTACTTATTATGAGCCAAGGTTTGATATCTGAATATCAGTATCGGTATAAGCCATAGGTGTTGGAAAACAACATGTATGCTCTGATATCAATTGTTATGAATTCAGGGTCGCCCCCACGACCGGATCGACTGGGGCGGCGCAGCGAAAACAAATCATCAGATCTACTAAGGGAACGTGAAGAAGAGAAGAAGAAGATATTCCAAAGTAGATAGAAAGCCAACAAATAATATAACGTGATTTCACCGATCAAACAGATCGTATGTACATCCACAGGAGAAAGGAGTAGAAACTTTATTAAAACTTTGGGGGAGTACAACAAGAATTACTTACAACTCAAACTGAGAAAATTACAAGCTATTGATGACCACCAAGAACAGCGAACCATTGTGGCTAAGCTTCTCTCACGAATCTCTCACCTAAATGACTTACACCTTTAGGAATTACAAATTCATTAGACTCTCTTCGAATACATTGAAAGCCACCCCTAAGGGGTTATATATAGACCATAGAACTCTCCTAATCCTAAACAAACTCCTTCAATCAGAATAAAGAAAACTTGAATCCAACTCGGACTCAAAACAAATCTAGAAAAGAAAATGCCAGATGCGATATTAATCAACCTTCACGACGTATTCACGTCATAATCCTAACAATCTCCCCCTTAACTTGAATACGTCTAAGTCTGAAAATAGCCACCATGCTCCATGGACTCGCATCCATGCACAATTGAACAAACTTAACTTCATCTCCATCTCACTCCCTCTTCTCCATAACCCCTCATAGGGTTCACAACTTGATTAGGTCGAATAAGTTCAAATCCAACCTGAACTTTATCACCCAACGATCTTCTTGATCCACACAGGATTTATGAGAATTTACTCCACCATAGGAATAATGATCTAGACTACCTTGTTGCGCGCCTAGTCCCAATCTCTCTTTGGGTACAACTGAACATCCGAACTCGAATCCATTGTAGTTTCTGATTGTTTCACAACCATCGCTTCTGAAGCCGAAGATAACTGCAATCCACCAACTATAATTTTTGAATTTCACAACATGTACATATTGCCGACACATTCGGCTTGAAACATCACATAGGCCTCTTTGAAAACTTCCATAAGATTACCTTTCGAGCTGAAACAGAACCCTTCCCCTTGTAGGACTCCAAGAGAGATAAGATTGTATCTTGATTTGGGAACATGACGGACGCCTTAAAGAGTAGTGATGCATCTATCATGAGACCGAAACTGAATTTTTTCTTCGCCAATCACCTTGCTTGTAGCAGAATTTCCCATGAAGACTTCTCCCCCTTGAACTGAAGTGTATGAAGAGAATGTCTTCCTATTGGAACTGATGTGCTGTGAATATTCAGAGTCAATAATCTATCTATCTTTATTACTAACTGATCTGTCTGTTACAGATAGAACGTCGCACTGTCTTCATCTTCTCTAATTAATTCAGTGATATTAGCATCTGATTGTTTCTTCTTTCGAAGCCAACAATTAACTCTAATATGCCCCTTCTTGTGACAATAGTTGCACGTTAAATTTTTATGTTTTGAGTTACTCGTGGAACTTTCATTATTACTTCTCCCTTGAATAATGAACTTGTATGGAATCATCATGATGAGACTCACCCGTCAACTGAGTGTCAATTTTGTCCTTATTGAGCAGATACTTCTTGACCTCATTGACCTTCATTGATGACTTGTCTCCATAAATGATAGCTTCCCTAAAATTCTTATATGAAGAAGGTAAAGAATACAGTAATAGAAGTGTTTGATCCTCATCTTCTCTCTTAATCTCTATCATATCTAGATCATTGATAGTAGAGAAAAATTCTGCAATGTGAGACTTGATAGGTGTACCTTCATGCATGCGAAGAAGAAAAAGACGCTGCTTCAGAATTAACCGATTCACCAACGACTTCTTCAGATAGTAATCCTGAAGTCGCTCCCACAGCGAGGACGATGTTTTCTCCGTAGAAAACTCATCCAACACTTCGTCTGCCAAGCAAAGCTGAATAGCTATCAAGGCTTTCTCATCCAACTCCTACCAAGTTTCTTCCTTCATGTCTTGAGGCTTTTTCTCCCTCCCTATTAGTGCTTTCTTCAACCCGCTCTAAGTAAGGATGACGTTCATTCTAATCTGTCACCTGCTGAAATTGATGATACCATCAAACTTCTGAATATCGAATTTGATCGCAGACATCTTCAAGTTACTTTGCTCTGATACCAATTGTTAGGAAATAATTTTTATGCTCTGATACGAATTGTTGTGAATTCAGGGGTCCCCCCATTAAAACTTTGGAGAGTACAATAAGAATTACTTACACCTCACGCTGAGAAAATTACAAGCCCTTGATGACCGCCAAGAACAACGAACCATTATGGCTAATCTTCTCTCATGGATCTCTCACCTAGATAAACTACACTCTTAGGAATTACAAATTTATTGGATTCTCTTCAAATACATTGAAGGCCACCCCTAAGGGTTATTTATAGACTATAAAACTCTTCTAGTCCTAAACAAACTTCATCAATCAGAATAAAGAAAACTTGAATCCAACTCGGACCCAAAACAGATCCAAAAAAGGAAACTGTCAGATCTGACATTAATCAACCTTCACGACGTATTCACGTCATAATCCTAACAATAGGTTGGTATCAAAATCGGCGATATGAGAAATAATTGGATGAATTATTTTGTCATATCGGCAATGCCGGTATCACCTCGGTCATACCAGTTATTTTGATATCGGTTGTACGTATCAGTATTGGGTGATATTTCAAAACTTCTTATTAACAGATAAAGCTATTGGTTCCTACTTCTTTAGTCATTTTCTATTTTTTGTACAAAAGAGGTTGTACATACTATTATTATTCATATATTCTCATATTTTGATGTTCGCAGCACGAGGAGCCCATATGTGTGCACAAAAGGCCTATGAAGATGACATACATGTAAGGAGGACAAGTAACGCCAAAGATGATGTTGTATAGACCTCTGGAACAATCACTTTGAAGAAAGAACTTTTTACGTCTAACTGAGGAAGTAACATTTACGACCAGCATCCATAGCAACAACAGCCTTTTGGGAACGTGCTTTCTCGCTTCTTGTATGCCTCAAAGATGATTGTGATTTCCTATAGCAAAATATGTCATCTTACCCAGTTCATCAATAACTCTTTACTAGTATACTCAAACTCGAAGGAGCTTATTAAACTGCATAACCAAAAAATGAAAAAGGTTACTCTGACTGCCCACCACCAAGTCATCAAGTTCAATTGCATTGCCCTCTCCTGCACACATGACTAGTCATTCAGGGAACTGTTGTATGGCCATGCCTTCTCATATTAGATTAGCCATGAACATGGCACTAACTCAAAGTGGATTACATAATGTTGACAACACACTGTAAAACTGATTCAGTCCTATATGGATCTTTCTTTTTTACTTCAAGCCATACTTGATGGGAAAAGATTAAATAATGTTAATGACGACGAATGATATCTAAAGCAATTACAACCGATGGTCATCTTTGAAAAGCACACCTAGGGGGGGGGGGGGGGGGGGGGGTGAATAGGTGTACTTTTCAATCTAGAAACTAAATGCGCTAAATGCGGAAGCTAATGCAAATTATTGCAACACACTTAATACAACACACAAGTGTAGCCGAATTCCCCGTGAAGGGCTCTGGACTAACTCCTCTTGATTCCCCTTTAATGGGTTGAGGTGCTATGTGAAGCTCTTGTGGTTAAGTACAAGTGAGGCACACACACAAGCAAGCCAAGCATATAAGGATGAACAATATAAAAGATGCAATGACAACACAATCAAATAGATATGTATGATATGAATGATGCTTTGCACAAATAAATGAGAGAGAGAGTTGAGAGACAAGTGGATCAAACGCTAACAAAAAGATATGTTTCGAGTTTCGAGCACCCAGCTCTACATCCCCGCCTACACCACCGTGTAGGATTTTCAATCCACTATCTCCTACCGAGGGAACCTCTACCGAAGAGGATTTGTTACAACACAAGGAGTATCAAACTCCTCTCTCAAACACCACCTCACCACCGAGGGGTAGGCCCGTAGCCAAATAACAACCAACGCCTCTACCGAAGAGGGTTACAAACCAAACTCCACCTCTCACTAGAGGGAGCAAACCACAAGCCTCAACCTCTACCAAAGAGGGAGCAAACCAATCACCCAATCAACCTCTACCAAAGAGGGATACAACAAAAGCAAGGGTGTACAACTAGTGGTTTCTTTCAACCACAAACCAAACTCTCTTTCCATAAAAACAAGATCCTAAATAGATTAGGATAGAAGATAGCTCAAGTGTGGAATCAAGGTGTTTTTGGAAACAAGTAACAAAGAAAAACTACTTGGGAAATCTCTTATAAATGATAGAAAATGAAAACCAATACAATATCCCAAAAACCTAGTTCTCTTTGATTTTCCAAAAACCCAAAACAATAAAGATGAAATCTTTTTAGCACAAAAACTATTTTGAAAACTTATTTAAACACTAGAGAAACACTGAAATTTTTCTTCTTGAAAATCTTATGAAAGCAGCCCAAGAGTTGAGGTATTTATAGCCCCAAAACAAAACTAGCCGTTAGGCTGATGTGGCAGC
This sequence comes from Agave tequilana, assembly GCA_038442645.1. Taxonomy (NCBI): domain Eukaryota; kingdom Viridiplantae; phylum Streptophyta; class Magnoliopsida; order Asparagales; family Asparagaceae; genus Agave; species Agave tequilana. The sequence goes on from JAVJIF010023151.1 coordinate 18,193, forward strand.
CTGACAGGCTTGGCGGTCGGCCGCCCGGTCGACCGCCAACGGTCAAAAATGTGACCGTTGGGCAAACCCGGTCGACCGCCCGGTCGACCCAAACAAACAGAGAGCACTGCTCTCAGACCCGGTCGGCCGCCCGGTCGGCCGTCCCACTGCGTGTCAGACGTGCACGGCTCTGTGCACGTCGGTCGACCGTACGGGTCGACCAGCCCATGGTGCGGTCGACCCTTCCGGTCGACCGACCTGGCCTGTCAGCACAGATCAGGGTCAGAAACACTTGTTAGAAATATTTTTGAAAAATCTTTTAACACTTCTAAAAATCACCAAAAATAGTTTTATCATTTTGTATTGATATATAAACATGTGGTAAAAAGTTTAGCTCAAATATCAATCAATATGAACTATTTTTGTGTCTTATCATTTTTACCAAAAACCAAAACATGTATTTTTATCAAACTTGTTTTTTCAATACATGAATAGGAAAGTCAAAATAAGTTTGTATAAGTCATGTAAGCATGCATGTATAGAATGAAACAACTGTACATATATCAATTAAACTTGTTTTGATCAACTATTCATGAAAACCAAAAACCAAACATAAAACGTGTGTGTTATGTGCACTTGAGCATATCAACTATTCTAAGCTTTACAAATGGATCTAAACACACTATCTAAACTATGGATACCTAAGTCTTCTTGACGATCTTCATCTTCAAGTCGACTCGGTCCAAAACCGTGATCCGCCGAGTGCAAAGGAGTAATCTTGAAGCTCGGGCACCGGAATCACCATATGAAGGCTTCCAAACTCTTCTTTTCGAAGCAATCACCAACTAATATCTTAATTAATGATCTGAAACTAAAATCACAAGATAATTAGTAAACATAACTACATGAGTTAATCATCATCAAAACTAGGGTGGAAGGCCTTTGGGCCAACAATCTCCCCCGTTTCGATGATGACAAAACTCATGGAGTTATATATGCATGGATTAAAGTTAAGCTTCAAAGAAGCTCCCCCTTAACTCATGCATAAACAAATAAACAATAAATATGCAATGAATATTAAACATGAAACATGAAACATGCATATCTATGCATAAACAATAAAAGGTTCTAGATACCAATGAAATGTTTAAAACAAAACATGCTCTAGAAACCAATTACAAAACATGCTCTAGATACTCTAGATACCAATTAAAATTAAACTAAATTAAACTTAATATATGCAAAACATAAACATGCATATATAAACCAAAATCTTTCTCTTTCTCCCCCTTTTTGTCAATCATCAATAAAGGGGTAAATAATCAAAACAAAACAAAATCTTCTCTCTTTTTAATACAAAGAATCAATCTTCAATAAGGGGTAAAAGCAAAACCAAATCAATAAATTTTTCTCCCCCTTTTTGTTCGAAAAAACGAATCAATAAAAATAATATTTTTCCCCTTTTTGTCTAAAACAAAAAACAAAACCAATTAGGGGTGACAATCAATTAAGGTACCAATTGAAAGTATGTCAAAGAATAGCATCTTGATACCAATTGAAAGGAAACAAACAAAAATATTGATACCAATGTTAAGCAAAACACATGAAAATCTTGATACCAATTGAAATTAAACATAATAAATTTTGAATGTCTAAACAAAAATTTTGATACTAATTGTAAATATTTTTCATTTTGAACATATGATACCAAATTGAAATTTTCAATCATAAAGTATGGGAGTGAAAAACAAATACTAATTGAAAGATGAAATACGAATTTTCTCCCCCTTTATGAAATACAAACTAAAATAATGCGTAGGCTTGATACCAATTTAAAGTAATCAATTGAAACAAAATTGAAGCTCAAGCTTAGCATAAACACGATTTTGTGCTTAAAGATATAGGGATATAATAAGCACAAATAAAACATATATATGTATGAAAGATAGATACCAATTAAAATTGATATTCTTTGAAATGAAGCATACATACATACAAACATACATGAGTATACAAGAAAGGTTAAAATTGATACCAATGAAAGAATTCAATGATACCAATTGAAATAACAATAAGATCAAATGTATATCTCATAACCTACCACCCTTCATATGCTCAAGATAGAAGATTTTCAATGAAGCATACAAGGCATAATCGCCCATCCATCCTCCCATAGAAGGTAGGGGTTTTCAAAAATAGGTTTGAAAATAGAGTACGTTTGAAAAACTCTACCAAAGTGAAGAATACGAACTAGTTAAAATGGAAATTCTTTTAAACTAGTACGAAATCTTTCAAGTAAGGAATAAACTAAAAAATTTCATAAAACACATGTAAATCACATAGCACTTAAAAACACTCAATATTCAATAAAGTTCATACATGCTCATGAAAACATACTCATGAGAAATATTTTAAAAATGGTGAGTGTACAAGTAATGTGTGACATGGCATTATGAAATTCCAATTAAGCTCAAAATTCCTTGAAACACGAAAACATGAAAATCATTAAAACTTATTTAATCTTCAAGGTATATGTATGTCTTATACAAACTAAGGTATACATACATATCCAAACACAACGAGTCCACAAAGATATATGCATGAAGGCACGTGGCTCAAAGGATGTATATGTATAACAATAATTTGGATAAAATGGACATATATATGAAGTTATTCACAAACACAAAAACATAGAACTTTAAATTTCTATTAAAAGAAGTTTCATTTCAAGGCATATGTATGATTTGTCAACACAAAAAGTATACATACATATCCCTAATCACGATTGAGTTCATATATAGATTTGCATGAAAGGCAAATGACTCAAGGAGTATACATGTATATCTTAAAGTTTGGCAAAATAGACATATACATGAAATGAAAACACATGATCAAAAACAAAACCAAAATTAGGAATACAAATTTAAAATGTATGGATCATCAAAACTAGACTATACTAGCACATCTAATGGGTTCAAATAAGCATTCAAGTACAAACATATATAGATTTATTTGTGGCCCACTATATGTACAAGTATAAATCCTAGTCTTAATGAAAACTAACATCTAAACATGTAATCAAATCATGAAGCATCAAAACAAAAAAAAATCATCATGATAAACAAAAACATGATTATTATGCAAATCCACATGTTATTAGAAATATGATATACGCAATAGCAACCAAATAGTGAGAACACAAACGAATTTATCCATATTAAACATGGGTGTCTCAAAATAACTAAACATGTATATCAAGAATCTAATTAACATGACATTTTCATACTAATCACTAAATAATGAAACATGCTATAAAAGATAAACATGGAAAGCATGTAAACAAAAGGAGTTAGAGATTCGATACCAAAACCAATGAGGGCACTGCTCTAGTTCTCCAACCAAGGTGGTCTTCCAACCAAACTTCCCTTGAAAGTGATGCATCCAAATAATATCCTCTAAGTACGAAACGCATCCACTCCAAGGTACGGCTACTCTCACGTCATGTGAGAGTCCACACCTACATTAAACAAAGGAGGGGTGGTCTTTGGTACCCATATCTTATTGGGTCCATGGGGGTTAGTACCGTCTCTAACCCAAACAAACTTCTTTGCTAAATTTGAAACATGTAATCTATCATAACAAAATTTAGCAAGGTGGCCCTTACGTCCACAATGTGTACATGTGTACACATGAGCATACATAGTGTGATGGTGTCCGTGAGGAGCATGTGTATGCCGTGGAGGGTGTGCATGAAAAGATGGAACTTGTTTCTTTCGAAACAAAGATTCCAAGCGTGTATGCCCAACAACACATTGGCTCAAAGTGGAGCCCAAACAATCAACACTCTTCATTAAAACATTTATATCATTTTTAATCAAGGAAGAAGTGGAGCATGCAAGGGAGATCTAGGTGAAACTACCCTAGCATGGCAAACATGAGAAACAATATCATTTTCAAAGATTTATTTTTATTTAAACAAATTTCTAATTCTTTTGAAATAAAATCAATTTCTCTTTTTAAAGAATTATTTTCTTTTAAAACAAAATCAACTTTTGAAGACAAATTTTCATTTTTCTTCAAAAGAGTTTCACAATCATTTTTAGATTTTAAAAATTCATTTTCTTTTAGTGCAAGATCAAGTTGAGATTTTAATGAATCCCTCTCATTAGAAATCTCCTCCTTTTCTTGCAAAACAATGTCAAGTCTAGAATGCAAACTTTTATTTTCTTTTTCAAGACTTACACTTTTCTTTTTCAAAATCTTATATTTTTCAATCAATTTTTCACAAACAATAGAAAGTTCTTCATTCAAAGCATGGGGATCAATATTCTCATTATATGAAGAACTAGCATCATCACAATCTAAGTGGGGTTCCGAAAGTACCTCAAGGGAGTCATTTCCTTGGACCATCAAGCATTGTGAGTCGGATTCTCCACTAGATTCCTCTTGTTGGATAGGCGTTTGAAGCTTGGAGGTGGTGGTTGTTGTCAACTTGTTCCACACTGCAAAAGCGGAATCAAGGTTAGAAACACTCATAAGATATTCTTTAGATAATGTGCTTCTAATGGCCTCAAGGGCTTGTGCATTGGCCCCTATATGAATGCGATTTCCAAGATAGCATTTTTTGGTAGCCGCAAGGAAAACATGTAAGCCTAGGGTTTTGAGGTATATGGACATCCTAGTCTTCCAAACAAGAATGTTGGAAGCATCATACATAGGTGGGGTCATGAAGTCCATGGTAAACTATATGTGTGCAAACAAGCAAATGCAAACAAGATTAGCCTAAAATGAGGATCTTTAACTCTAGGTTGTTAGACCCAAAATCAGAGCACTTGGCTCTGATACCAATTGAAAAGCACACCTAGAGGGGGGGTGAATAGGTGTACTTTTCAATCTAGAAACTAAATGCGCTAAATGCGGAAGCTAATGCAAATTATTGCAACACACTTAATACAACACACAAGTGTACCCGAATTCCCCGTGAAGGGCTCTGGACTAACTCCTCTTGATTCCCCTTTAATGGGTTGAGGTGCTATGTGAAGCTCTTGTGGTTAAGTACAAGTGAGGCATACACACAAGCAAGCCAAGCATATACGGATGAACAATATAAAAGATGCAAGGACAACACAATCAAATAGATATGTATGATATGAATGATGCTTTGCACAAATAAATGAGAGAAAGTTGAGAGACAAGTGGATCAAACGCTAACAACAAGATATGTTTCGAGGTTCAAGCACCCAGCTCTACATCCCCGCCTACACCACCGTGTAGGATTTCCAATCCACTATCTCCCACCGAGGGAACCTCTACCGAAGAGGATTTGTTACAACACAAGGAGTACCAAACTCCTCTCTCAAACACCACCTCACCACCGAGGGGTAGGCCCGTAGCCAAACAACAACCAACGCCTCTACCGAAGAGGGTTACAAAGCAAACTCCACCTCTCACTAGAGGGAGCAAACCACAAGCCTCAACCTCTACCAAAGAGGGAGCAAACCAATCACCCGATCAACCTCTACCAAAGAGGGATACAACAAAAGCAAGGGTGTACAACTAGTGGTTTCTTTCAACCACAAACCAAACTCTCTTTCCACAAAAATAAGATCCTAAATAGATTAGGATAGAAGATAGCTCAAGTGTGGAATCAAGGTGTTTTTGGAAACAAGCAACAAAGAAAAACTACTTGGGAAATCTCTTGTAAATGATAGAAAATGAAAACCAATACAATATCCCAAAAACCTAGTTCTCTTTGATTTTTAAAAAACCCAAAACAATAAAGATGAAATCTTTTTAGCACAAAAAATTTTGAAAACTTGTTTAAACACTAGAGAAACACTAAAATTTTTCTTCTTGAAAATCTTATGAAAACAGCCTAAGAGTTGGGGTATTTATAGCCCCAAAACAAAACTAGCCGTTAGGCTGATGTGGCAGCCTGACACGCTTGACGGTCGGCCGCCCGGTCGACCGCCAACGGTCAAAAATGTAACCGTTGGGCAAACCCGGTCGACCGCCCGGCGACCCAAACAAACAGAGAGCACTGCTCTCAGACCCGGTCGGCCGCCCGTCGGCCGCCCCACTGCGTGTCAGACGTGCACGACTCTGTGCACATCGGTCGACCGTACGGGTCGACCGGCCCATGGTGCGGTCGACCCTTCCGGTCGATCGACCTGGCCTGTCAGCACAGATCAAGGTCAGAAACACTTGTTAGAAATATTTTTGAAAAATCTTTTAACACTTCTAAAAATCACCAAAAATAGTTTTATCATTTTGCATTGATATATAAACATGTAGTAAAAAGTTTAGCTCAAATATCAATCAATATGAACTATTTTTGTGTCTTATCATTTTTACCAAAAATCAAAACATGTATTTTTATCAAACTTGTTTTTTCAATACATGAATAGGAAAGTCAAAATAAGTTTGTATAAGTCATGTAAGCATGCATGTATAGAATGAAACAATTATACAAATATCAATTAAACTTGTTTTGATCAACTATTCATGAAAACCAAAAACCAAACATAAAACGTGTGTGTTATGTGCACTTGAGCACATCAACTATTCTAAGCTTTACAAATGGATCTAAACACACTATCTAAACTATGGATACCTAAGTCTTCTTGACGATCTTCATCTTCAAGTCGACTCGGTCCAAAACCGTGATCCGCCGAGTGCAAAGGAGTAATCTTGAAGCTCGGGCACCGGAATCACCATATGAAGGCTTCCAAACTCTTCTTTTCGAAGCAATCACCAACTAATATCTTGATTAATGATCTGAAACTAAAATCACAAGATAATTAGTAAACATAACTACATGAGTTAATCATCATCAAAACTAGGGTGGAAGGCCTTTGGGCCAACAATCTTAACTATTGTTGAAGGTCCTCTTATGGTTGATGTTATTTCCGATAACCACCTCAGTCCTTGAGCTGTGCACCAATGGTGTACACCAAGCCACTGTAACCGCTCGAACCTCCTCCCCACGTGTGGCACCCTCGCAAATGGGTAGCGAAGTTAAGTGGTCAACAGAAATATTTGATCCAGAAATTGGTTGTTTTGATACCAAGTGACCTTAGAAAAGAGAAAGAAGTGTTATCTATTTTTCTCCTTTGATTGCAATTTCATCTAGTACTAGTGCCCTTAAATGTTTTGTATCAAATTGTTCCAATATAGTGTAAGCCGGTATAGCCCATATCTCCTATGCATGCTTATATTTAAACTTTCTGTCCCACCATTATTTCCAAGAGTTCATTAGATACACCAGTTGACCAGACTAATTCAGTTTCACCAGAAATGATTTTTATATCTTAGTTGGTATATTATCAACTCGTGAGCCTTAGTATTCAAATCCTTCTCAAATTTGGTGGTCTCTTGTTTTTTTTCCAAATTGAAGCACAATGTTCACCCAACAACTTGTAAAATGCATTCTCCATCTTTTCTTGATCCCCCCCCGCCCCCCGCGGAGAAACACTCTTTCCTTTATCTTAACCTGTAACGCCCCGATCCGGCGGGTACGGAGACGTTACTGCGACATATATACGCAGGTCGGAAATACCCTCATGTATATACGCTAAGCATCAGTACAGGCAAGAATCAGAGTACGGAAGCACGTGGTGCATTATACATTCCAACACATGAGTACAGTTACAAAGTTATCACCAGATGTGATAAATATTACAAGAATATTACATTACCAATATGGCGCAAATGCGAGAATACAAAGGATGTACAAGTATGAACAGTACAAAAGATGGCTCAGAGTCATAGCAGAAGAACTCTAGAGCCGAACAGGGGGGCCTGGAAGGATGGGGTTCTGAACGGTCTGCTGGAGATACACGCTACCGCTGCGCCACTCTGATCAACAACTGGGAGAATCCATACGCTCCAAGCTCCATGACCTGGACATGAGGATCCAGATGAGTCAGAACTCCCCGGCGAGTGGTAATGCGAAAGCCAGATGGCGAGTATGGATAAGCACATGCGTATCGATAAATTGGATCATAAACATGAAAACCGTGTCGTAGGCACAAGCATGCAGGAGCAAGTAGATATACAGCAATTGATATCAAGTAGGAAAGACTCATGATATGATAAGATAAGAGTAGGAGACAGGTAGAATAGAATACAAATGGAAAGGTAGGATATGAACAGATATAGTATAATAATCATAAAGCCAGAAATCCGAAGTAAAATCCGATGCAAGTAAACATGACAAAGCATACAACGGATTCATAGCTGGTATCTTTTATTATTATTACTCGTCTTACCTTGATGTCTAGATATGTGAACTAGCGTCCCAGCACACATATATCCACATCTGAGTAAAGAAAGATTGTTATTGAAAACCAACGAGGATATCAACGAACAATGTTTACAGTGGGTCCCGTGCATGCCCGGGACCACGGTCCAGGACGTTCCGTTACTGGTGCTCGGAACCAGCCGCAAGGCGTACAAGAGGGTCTTATAGAATGCCCTTATCAAGATGGTACCAAGAAGAAGGGAGCTAGCACTCCCCTCGGTCGCCTAGAGGCCCACAGGTCAGACCGGAAGTTTTAGTTGCACAACATACCTAGTACCACTGTAAACACGAACATATATTGATAGCCGCAAGTTTCCCCCGACCCGATGCAAGTTGTTCCTTTTTATGATTTATTATGTAATTATCAATTTACGGGAATAGCAGGTGCAAGACATGATCAGGAATTCAGAAGTACATAAGTACTGTAGATTCAGGTCACTGTATATATATAATATAGGATAACAAGTACAGTATTCAAGTCACTGCATATAATGCAAGATAACAAGTATAGTATTCCCGTAAATGTGATAATCACAGGTCAAGTATTAATATATTAAGAGGCAAGTGATAAGTCATGTCATAGAAAGAAGCAAGTGTTAAGTAGAAGCAAGTCGGGTGTCAGGTGATGACACAACAGTTGACAAGTGATATAGACAGGTGTCAGGTAATAGCATGTAGATAGTAGGTATCAAGCAAAAGCATGTCAAGTATTAACATATCAAGCATGTACTTGTCAAGTGATAGAATAATAACTGAACACAATCAAAGAAAGTGTTAGTTCCAAACAACATAAATCGTGAATAATACAAGTCGACCCGATGAAATGGAAAAGTCAAGAGGAAAGCGAGAACACTCGCCTAAGTCTTTAGAAAATACAGTGAAATTCCCGATCTCCGGAATCCAGGAAATCAACGCGTCAACGCGTTAGAGAGAAAGTGATAGAGAGAGGAGGAAATCAAGAGAGAGAAAGAGAATGAGAGAGAGGAGAGAGAAAGTGAGAGCTAGAGAGAGAAGTCCATGGAGAGAGAGTGTACAGGGAAGAGAGTGTACAGGGAGACGCGGGTTTGAGAGTGAGACGCGGGGATCGCAGACACGGGAGTCGCGTCGCGTAGATGCCCCAAACGCGAGGTTCGAGACCGCGTTCAAGTTATAACATATGAAGAACGCGGGCGCGGAAGTGGGTTCCACGTCGCGTTAACATGAGAAGAACACAGACGCGGGCATGAGCTCCGCGTCGTGTTGACACGAGAAGGACACAGACGCGGGCATGGGCTCCGCGTTGCGTCGATACAGGAACGCGAAGGCCGCGTTATACAAATGTCAAAAACGCGAAGATTCGCGTTAAGGAATTGCTTGGACACGGGGGTGAGATCCGCGTCAGCAATCAACAGAGAGAAAGAGAGAGACAGGGAAAGAGGGAGAGTGGGACGCAGGTTTTGGGAGGAAAATCAGAGAAGACAAGGAAAGGAAATGAAAAAGAAAGGAAAGAAAGAAAGAAGGAAAATAAAGAAAGAAGGAAAGGAAAGAAGAGAAGGGAAGGGGGTGGTAGCCGGCCATGGCCGGTGGTCGGCGGCGGCGGCCGGAGATGGCCGGAAGTGACCGGAGATGGCCGGTCAAAAACCCAAGCCCAAGCTAAAGAGGTGCAAGTCTAGCTCATTTTGGATTTTCAGAATTTTGAAAACGATGTTTCGAAGAGCAATGAGTTGGCTAGGATGGAAGAGCTCGCCGAGGAGGAGAACTTGGTGTGGTTGGTGGTGGCTAAGGTGGAGTATATGGTGGTGGAGATGGTTGAGAAGGTGGTGGTGGATATGGGTTATTTGGTGGAAAAGAGGAGGAAGAAGAAGGTGGTGAAGATGGTGTTGTGGTTGTTGTTGTTGTTGGGATGGAGGAGGAGATAGAGGAGAAAAAGATGGAAGAGTTGGTTGTGAAAATGGAGGGCAGAGTGGTGGGGATTGGCCGGCCAAAGGAGGGAGCAAGATGGCTCTTTGGCTGCTGCCGTTTGCAGGAAACAAAGGAGAAGAAGAAATAATGGAAGAGAGAGAAAGGAATGGGGTATATATATAAAGGGGTGGTTTAATTATTACCAATGTGCCATCCTTTAAAACAAAAGAGACGCACCAAATAAACTTGCGTCTCCATGCAACGAAATCCGCGTCTTGGGCAAAATGAACTGGACGCGGAGATAAAATCCGCGTCCAGGAGAAAAACGCGAGATTTGCGTTTGCCAGAAAGGACAAAAAGACATGGTGATAAGATTCAGAGTTGATCTTGCAGGACAAGCATTAAATGCAGTATGGAGAGCATCCCTACATTAAATGCGGAATCCAGGTTTGGTGAAACCCGCGTATAGCGAGGAGAGAGAAAAATAGAAGAAGAGAATAGTAAAATATCTGGATGAAATTCCGGTATCTGAGAAAACACCGAAAACTCTAGAAAAGTCCAAAAAATTAAGTAGCTTGGAAAGCTTCCCAAAAATTCTCAAAAATAATAAATATTATATAAAGATTTTAGTGAAATCGGTTTCCAGAAATTCAATCTCATTTTTAAAATAAAAATCCTAAAGTCAACTGTCAATACTGGTCTATACCGGGTCGGCCAGATTTTGATAAAATCTGAAAAATCTCAGAAAATGCCAGAAAGGAGAAAACATAATTCTAAGAAGTAATATGAAAGCAGAATCTAGAAATTTGATTTCAATTATAAACTAAAATTCCTGGAATCAACCAGTGATACTGGCCGACACCAAATTCAGGGAAATTTTGATAAATTTAGAAAATTCTCAGAAAAAGTATTTAGATAGAAAATGTGATTTTAAGAAGTTATGGGAAAGTCGTTTTTAGAATTTCAACTCCGTTTGTAAATTAAAAATCCGAGAATCGAGTAGCGGTATTGGTCGAACGCAGTTTTGAAGATTTACAACTTAATTCAGAAAAATTTCAGAAAATCATGAAAAATTAGAATATTGGAAAACGATATTTAAAACTGAAACCGGTCAAATCAGAATAGCAGAAATACCAAATCGAGCAACACTCTAGGATCGGTCCCCCGGTTCAGACTAGGGCTGACTCCGAGTTCACGAATCCAGATCCAAGGCAAAACGATCATATAAATAACTCATAATACAAAACAAATACAGGAAGTAAATCAAAAAATACGATCAGAAAATATGAATACGTAACTAAGTACGTATTCGGGGAGCGGGGTGTTACATAACCCATTATACAAGCCAATAGCTATTGTGATGCACTAAATTTGATTAACATTTCTTGATAAAATCAAAGTTGCTAAGTCTTAGTAAACTACTTTTTTCATCTTTTATCCCTTCCATGTATGACAACTTCATCAGGTTTCTATTTAGTGCTACTAGCTTGGTCTCAAGAACTTATCTGGCCAACCTATTGACGGAATGTAGCATTGATATCACATTATGGGGTTGTTATATCAATTATGGGGTTGTTTGATTAGCTGCAAGTGAGCTGCAAGTGCAATGCCCGCTTGTAGCAAAAGGTTTGATGTTGTTTGGATCAAATGCAAATTAGAATTGCACTTGTAGCCCATGTGGGCCACAAATCTATCAGATTATTCAACTGCAACTGAAGTTGCAAGATTATTTTGCAAGTGGGGAGATGGGGAAAATGTGGGGAAATCTAGAGATGTGATGCAGACAACGGAACGAAGATATGTCAAATTTTTCATCGTTGGAGAAGACACGCTAACTCAACATAGATTCAGTAGTTCTACTAATATTAAGATTTCTAGTTTCTATTTCTTATATTTTTTATTTTTAGTAATCTAATTTGTAGTAAAATTACTAGTTCTTTTTTATGTATTTTTCTCTTTCTTTTAGACTTTTGATTTTTTTTAGGAGTTGAATTTTGTAATCAAAATAGAAGTAGGAGAGTACAATTTTTTAGCTTATATGATGCAACTCCTTAAAATTTATGTTTGCAAAAATGATTTTCATTAATATTCTAATTTGAATGTTAGCTTGTATTTTGAAGTTTTGCATCAAAATGATGACTGTAAATGAAATATGAACTGAGAAGTAGTCAAATGGGCTTTGTTGTGATGATTGGAATATGCATTTTCAACGAATGAAACTGGAAATATATGTCGTAATCCAACTTACTTTTTTTAAATTGGTATCAATGTGAGTGATACTATAAGATATATAACAACACATAAAGAAAGCCTTCTTCTTTCATATCTGTTTATGTACATTCATGTTCATCAGTTACAATTTACAGTTTGGACTACTAATCTTGAAAACATGTAATGAAATTGACATTGCTCTTTTATAATGTATTGAAACACTTTTGATCGTCCTTCATTGCTTGCAGAATTGTCATAGCCCATTTACAATGCACTAAAGCGAATGTTACACTATTTTTTTCTTTTCATAAAGATATAAAAAAGAGAAAATGGTATTTGGAGAAATCATTTGTTTTTTCTTATTTTTCTCTATTTTAAACAAAGTTCTGTTAACCGCCGCATGACACCAGACAAACTTGATTTAATCAGAAACAAATGAAAAAAGAGTAATCTAATAATTAAAAATATTAATCTAATAAAAATTGCAAATAGGTCTGCAAATGGGCCATAAAATTACAAATGGGTGTACAAGTGTTGTAAATGGGTATGTAAGTGCAAGTGAGTCTGCAAGTGAGTTATAAAATTGCAGTGGGTCTGCAAGTGAATTTTGCAATCCAAACTTTAATCAGACAAAGTAAAACTGTTTTGTTGCAAGTGGGCTTTGCATTTGCAGCCCACTTGCAGCAAACCAGACAAAGAAAATTGAATTCTCATTTTAGTTTATGTTTAAATCAAACACTACATTTGATAATATACTTTTCCACTATACTTTTACATTACCATCCAACCACTTAAAAGCTTACTTGTCCAAAAAACACTTGCAACTGCAAAATGATTTTTCACTTACGAATTGCACTTGCAACCACTGTAGTCAACCAAATAGGCCCTATATGTTTTATTATGATTTCAGCACACCCCTTTAGCCCACAATTTATCTAAGGAAACATTTGTCACTTTCCATTTCCACTATTCAACTAAGTTCATTGCAGCACTTTCCGATTCCAAAAGAAACAAATTTGTGCCAAAAACAGACGTAGAAACTGCTATTTCAATAGGTTATAAGCTATGATTCAATCCAGACTTCCAATATGATTTTTCAACTACAAAATGAGCATATGTTTTAGGGACTCGGAAGTTCCATGTGGCAAAAAACATAAATCATATGTTAGTTGCAAGCCCTGCCTTGACAGCTATATAACTAAATTTCTGGTGTAAATTAATATAGAGAGCATGAGTTGGAGAACACACCTGTAATTTAGAAGCTACAAAATAAGCAAGTTCAGTAGTTAGTCCGGAGTCGATAAAACTTTGAGAACTTTTTAGTATCATGAAAAAGAATCTAGAATATTCCAGGTAAATATCCATTTGGAGGAGGTAGCTGAACATGATCATGGATAAACAATTCTAACGAGATTGAGTTATTTGTTCTCGATTTTTCTATGTAAAAAAAAGTTATTTGTTCTCAATCTTCTCTCACATTGTATGCATGACTAGTGATCTTTAAGACTAACTCATCTAGAATAACTTGAAGCATTGTATGCATGCATAACTCCAGACATAGAAATCATCCCTCTCCAATGAATTGGTCACTTCAACATGAATAGCAATGGAGATAAAGTTCCAAAAATCATCCCATTGACCTAACTATAGTGATTGCAATTACATTGTCACACAAGAAACTACATACAAGTACATGACAATTATGTTCCCTATACAAATTGGGAAAGCTAGTTCACCCCCTAAAAACCTCACATATAAGCAAAACTAGAAGCATAGAACATAAATCGCGACATCAATCATCCACATTACATGAAATGAGCACTAAATTCATGCCCTGAAGACCTCCCCTATGTCCCCATGCCATGTTCCAAAACAACAAATCGGAGGAAGCCCTATGTCCCCATCATCAAACCGACGTGGTCGCGAAAATTTCTTTCACCAGTCCAATCACAACAATCTAGTTCCACAGCATATGCTCAATACCCAAACAACACACAGAGTTCTTGAAATAGAGTTAGGTTATATCATCTATCTAAACACACAGCAAGAGCTACAGTAAATTAGCAGGCAGATCAAGTACAACATGCTACACAACCTAAAATCAACAGAGAACACAATCTCGATCGAGGCCCAATAGCATTAACCAGATATATCAAGCCCAAAATAGAGTGATTCATGAGAGGAAACCAGTGGATTCCATTGATCAGATGAAGAACCAGGCAAAATAGCATGACACAAGAGACATAGAGAGCAAATAAAGAGAACAGGGTCATCAAGAAAAGGGAGAGAAAACCTGTAATCCTCCTCGAGAACTCATCCCACCAATCCCCAGTGTGGAGCGAAGGGGCCATGGCCTCCCTCTCTGCTCTCTTCTCGACCCTCCTCCGCTTCCTCAGCCCTCTGATGGGACCCATGATCAAAAACGAATTTTGCCAATGAAAATGCTGCAGCTGGTGACAAGAGTTTGTAGCATGCAGAGAGAGAGAGAGAGGGGAAGGACTTTAAAAGGATTTGAAAATGGTTAGGGGAGGAGAACACACACACACACACAGAGAGAGAGAGAGAGAGAGAGAGAGAGACAATAATGGGGACATGTGGGTGGGCACTAGGTGTTCTTAGACAATGCAGCAAATATAGGAACCGTGGTAAAATAAAAACTAGTGTATTGTGCATGTCAGTGAAAAATCAATCAATCAGTTAGAAAGAAGAGGATGAGAGAAAGAAGAAAAAAAAAGAAGTAAAGAGGAGTTGAGACAGGAAGAAGAAAGAGAAGACGAATGAATGGACAAAATTTTTATATGAGTCACAGGAAAAAAACGTTCATTCAATCAGTTTTGATTAATAGCAAGTAATAAGAACTTTCTTTTTCTCAATTTTTTCTTTTATTATTAAGTTTTGGGTGTTTGGTTTTGTTCTGGAGTCTTAGGTGTTATTGATGTATTAACTGTTTATTATTATTATGATAATTAATTAAGTCACTCGCTTAAGTCTGGTTCAATGGTAAAGCACAGGTCAGACCACGAAAAATCTCAAATTCAAAAACTTACTACAATACAACTTTGGATTTAATTTCACTAAAAAAACTTAAGTAAAAAAAGTTATGATAATTTATAATGACATTATTATAAAAAAAAAATATAACAATTTACAATTACAGTCTATGCTGATAGAAAGAGAAAGGGATATGACTAAAAAAGTAGGCCATAGGTGTTGTTAAAGCCTAGGGAGCACCACAAAAAGGGTCCAAAAATCTAAGTTTCAAATCATAGGAGAAGATTATCTAATTAGGTAGTTGCTTTTCTAGAGGAATTGAAGGTTATCTAATTAATTGATGATTAATTGCATGTTAGATGAAGTTGATAAATTATTATTGTATACTTAGAATCAAGATCCACATCAGTGAACAGAGTCGGCAGCTCTTGAGAGAAGAAGAGACACAGTCAGATTTGGCTCACAAGTGCCCCAAATACCCTTGCCTTGTGTACAATTTGATTCGCAAGAAACAAAGTTTGTAGGGTATGTTAGTCAATTCCATAGGCTTAGGTCAAGGAATCCAAGCGTTCAATTTTGATGGGCGCTCTCCTGCAGAGAATTTTTCTCATAAATTTTTTGGTAAATAAAAATTCCAATTGGAGCGTGCATGTCACATGCTTTGTATCAAGCAGTTGGTTCCCTGCATCACCTTCAGAAGTGAGTTCACTACTTAGGCTTGACTCCAGTCATTGACAAGTGGGGCCCAGAGAAGAGAGGGCCCATAACATAAATCATATTTCATTAAACTTCTATTCTCCTTTTACTTTTATGTATGCTCCTTTTGATCTTGATTTTCATGGTGCAGTTTATAATTGATCAAGCAAACAGGCATCCTCTGACTATATTCGGGAGAGACAACGTCACTGTCAATCAACTGATGTCGGAGGATAACCTCGTCACTGTCAATCATCGAACGCTCGGCGAGCGCGAGTGCTCCCCGGCGCAGACTGCCGGTGCCCCCTTCGCTGTGTCGAAACCGAGACCTGCTCTCACACTATACTGCTGCCGTTGGTGTACGGAAGAGTTCCCGACTCAACTTCGGCATAGATGCAGGTGAGGATGTGATCTCAGCTATCGAGCCACCTACGGTGACTGGTTGTATCATTCCATGCTATGAGTTTTATGTAAGTTTCGCAAATCATTGTTTCATCTAGTAAAGATATGGTTAAGAACAATAAAATAAAATTTAAAAAAGAAAGAAAGAAAAACACAAACTCTATCTATCTATTTTTTTTTTTTTTCCCTTTTAGGGGGGAAAAAAAAAAATTCAAGTCAGCTCGCTGTCAGTCACATACCCAAGCTGAAGTTAATCTATAAATCTCGTATAGTGCTTGATAGGATCCAAATTCTCCTGTATAAAGGCATAGATTCAAACATTTACAACATTTGGGAGGTATATGTCCCTACTTGAATATTCTAGATTAATTCTAGCATTTATTATCAACTAGTATATAAAGCACCTGCAATGCACGTTGAAAACAATAAATGTTTGCTAATGAAATATGACTACATTTGTGCTTATTAAGTAATATTATCAAGTAATCATAATTATAATATAAAATGTTATGTTGAATGTTTTTTAACTTGTGACTTATCGAAAACTATGAGACATATATAAGAATGATAAGTCTGTGTTAAATTAATATTACGCATAATATATAGATTATCTAAAGCAATATAAATTTTTAAAAAGTTATTACAGATTGACATTTACCATGTGTTTATTAAAAAAATAGATATAGAAAAGATAGTTCATAAAATTTTCATATAATTTTTTTAAATAGTAATATTCTATTATTAATGACTATGTATTCATGCACGCATTCATATAGCATCAAATGTGAAGAAATAGTAGTTTGTTAGTTAGTGGTTGTACATCAGGATAAAAAGATAGAGACATATATTTAATTTGAGTGATTTTGAGAGTCATATTTAGTGTGTGTGTGTGTGTGTATATATATATATATATATATATATATATATATATATATATATATATATATATATATATATTAAATTAGTTAAATAGTCTTGATTTAAAGTTATATTTTAAAATTTTATTGCAACAATGAGAAAATTTTCAAAGTGGACAGAAGTGACATACGAAATCTAGTATATAGATATTCTACTTTTTTGCAGAATTGAAGTGTCACAGGCTTGTGTAGCCTTACATCAACCCAATTTCTCGGCAGCCCGTTCTAAATCCAGCCCACAATCCAAACCCAACCTGTTTTTACTTTAACCTCCAAGTTTAAAAAAATATTTTGCATATTCAAAACTTTAAAGGCACAATGCCTCTATTTCTGCCCGCGGGCGGAGTAGTTGGCCCAAATTCGGCCCATACATGTGTAATTTATCATGAATCCAGAACTAAAACTGTGTGTTCAAGAAACATCGACTGCAGCTCAGTTTCTCACTTCAATAGAACCCATGCCCACAGACTTCCATAGAGTTGAATGTTGACAAAATACACCAGCCATATATAACATATCCGTAAGTGAGTTCCGATACAGGAAGTGACATAAACAAAAGTTTACTCTTTTCAAAACTGAGAGTATTTTAGTTCTGTAGGGCTCATTGCTCTTGTCTGCGTTGCTAGTAGAGATGACTGGATTCTCTTCTTTCTTGCTCGCCGCCGCCTTCGGCCTCATGGGGATGCACTTCGCTCGAACTCCATCGATTTCCTTTTCCGCCAGTTCCATTTCCAGGCCCCTGTTTGCATGTATGTGAACAGTCAGTTCCCTGAGATCATGCACACTGAAAACTTGAATGCAGGCCAGCCCCCTTCGTAAAATAGATCAATTAAATAAATAAATATAATAGAAATAGAAATAAAAGACCCCTGGTACAATGATCAAAGAAAGTATATTTCATTTGTGTCACATCCAAAAATTAAGATTTTATTTTACAGTAAATATTCAAGAAAGTGTCCCAAAATATTTCTTGCTTTGTTGCAAATGCATGGCACGCGCTAAAAATCTAGTTTAAAAGAGTTAGCAACCAAAGAAAATTTACCTCTCAGCATTGCAAGAGGAAGACCGTCGCAGGCCGGAAAACTCTCCACCAACCTCGCTCGCTTTCTTCTCGATCTCAATCAAGCTCCCACTGAAGTACTCCTTCTCGTCCAACTCTACAGACGACGAGAAACTAGCACTTCCTTTCGCTCCCCCGCCCTTTTCACTGCCTCTCCCGACATTGCTCGCGGCAGCCTCCCTTTAAGATGAGACACCAACGAGAACCCCTTGTCCTTGACCGAAATCGAACCACAAGAGATCAGCTGCATCAATGCAGCAGGAGTCCGAATCTTTCTGCGCGAATGAGTTTCACCATTTTCATTCTTCTCGTTTGTAATCGTATTTGTCCCAATGGGAACAATGGGACCATCAGCTTTGATCAATGCCTCCAGTGTTTCAGAGCTAGAAGTTGACGAAGGCGGGGAGATCTCATCCCCACTGAGCTCTGTGACCGGGTTCTCTTCCTCCTCTTTTATGGCACGAGGCCTCGCATTATGGCTCCTGTCTTCGGTCTGTGTCCACGCGTCCGTGTTCTTCGCTGGAGTCTCTGGCGTCAGCTGGTTCTTGTAGACCTTGTACTCGTTGAGGTCGAAGGAGCCCAAGCAGTCCTATTCTTCCTGTGAAGAGACATGCCCGAATCGTCTCCAACAGATTTAGGAACTTCCCGAAGCTCATCTGAATCGAGATTGAGAAGCTCTGATCCTTTGAGGATGTACTCGTTGCCGTGGGCTGGGTAGATGAAATCATCTTCGCAGAGATCGTGCCACACGAATCCATTCTTGTGGCTCCTGGTTCACAATCAAACAGTTTTGAGAAGAAAGAATTCAGAGAGATTCGCTGCTGAATGAGCCTGGTTAGTGAAACGTACCTCTTCGAAGACCAGGCGTACAGGCTGGCCATCCCGTTACCTCTGAGAGAATTGAGACGCTTGATGACATCTGAAACAAGCAGCAAACTGCGTGTCAATAGCCAACAGAATCGAAAAGCTTCATCATCTTTTGTCCCGTCCATTACAGAAATTACCTTTGAGGTAGAGCCCTTCGCCCGAGGGGAGAGAGACCTCCATGAAATGAGGATGCTCGAGATGCCCGTTCCTCGCGAGATAGTAAACCACTGCAACCTTTCGCTCTGCGGCCCTTGGCCTCGGCTCCGTCCACACCTTCGTCCTCTCAGGACTGACGTCTCTTTCCGCTCTTCTTCGAGAACCAGCGACCTCCATTGGTCTCTCTGCTCAGGAACTCAAACTGGCAATATGCCCATTTATGTAAGATGCATTGACTGGTGGAGACAAGTGGAAGCTGGAATGGGAACGCAGCAACAAGAAGAAGACAGCAGCAAACCAACTGCAGAGTTCAATGAGGAACAAGTTAATGGTGAAATAAAGAGAGAGTAAAGAAATTGAAACGAGGACGTCAACAAGTCAAAGGATCGTCCATGTGCAGAGCGTGCAGTCCAAAATATCGGCAAGAATGGGGACACAGAGAGCGACAACATGCTCAAAAATTTCCACTCACTCACCAGTCTCCGTTTTGTTGACAGAGTCTGTGTAAGCTCGTTTGGTGTCAAAAGGGAAAAAAAAAACTCTGCACCACCCACCAAGCTCCTGCATTTGTTTCATTCCCCAAGGTTGACCCCCCGAGCAAGAGCCAAAAGCACATGGTTCTCGATTTTTCAAGCTCTCTTTTCTTTCTTACTGTGTCAATTGATCTTCTCTTGGTCGAAATGAGTTCACAGCATTCAATCAAACGTGCAGATAATTGGACGGACGTCAGACTGGACGCTCACCTTCTCATCTTGTACCATCACCGAGCTGATCTGCATCAGATTTTGTGTAGGGAACCAATTGAATGCGTATTGGAATATGTCTGTCTCACCACGTCACATGGACGAATCCCGAGTAAGACTTGTACTGAGGATTTCTCACAACCCAACTTCTTTTGTCCCCTTTCTCGCCTTGTTAGTTCTATCCAACGTGGATCGGAGAGCACAACCTGAGGTTCTGTTCATGTGTGTATGAGTTTCACACACATATTATAAGAGGATCAATCTCATTTTGACACGTGAGATTGACCCTCTTATAATATTATAAGAGATCCAAAGAATTTAAAGTTTTCTCTTACTAAAACCCGATATTTTTTTCACGTGTCAACCCAAGATTAGTTCTCTTATATTATGTGTGTATTGCTCACACACATGAACCAAATCCGCACAACCTGCACGTGACAACAATAATTCCCAACAAAACAACAGATGAAGGGAGAGAACCAACAACATAATTGTGAGAGGACACGTAATGAAGAAAATATGTAGAGAAAATTTGTTGAAATTTTTGCAGCAAAATAAAGAAAATAAAAGAGATTTTTAAATTTAGAAGTATACATGCCCTCGTGAACCTCCGGCTATCCCGTCCCCCAAGGCATGGCTTCATGCTCCAGCCCACTGATAGACAGAAGAATATGAGAAATGTGGTCAATAAGAGAATAGGAAAAAACACTTAAAGTATTATGTGACAATTTCCTTGATAAAGAAATTTGTAACATGGCAGGCACTGAAAAATATCTATAAATCATTGTGACAGTTTTTCTTATAATTTTGTAGAAGTGAAGGATTCCCAGTTCAGTCTCATATGACTGGAAGCAAAAGAAAAAGAAAGAAAACTTCCTCCAAATATCAGGATCAAAATTGATACAGACGTAGACACAGACCTCTGAGAATTAACTGACAAACTGATGTATGCTTCGACTAGTTAAAAACATAGGCAAAAAGTTCACTAAAACGAGTGAAACTGAAAATCGTAAGTTAAATAAATATAAGTTCTTCTTCCTTCTTTGGCAATGAGAACCATACCTGGAACCAGTTTACCAAATTTTCAAAGGGAACTGGGCAACAAGTGGGCTGTCCTGGTATGCTGTATTGGAGACATAATACTGCAAGAAAAAGATTGATACAAGAAAGGTGACATTCAGTAGCATTTTTTGTGCAAAACAGTCATGATGAACAACTTTTGCTTTATTTCTCCCATTTATACATATTATTAGCATATATGTTTTAAGACATGAAGCACTCTTGTTTATGCTGCTGCTAAAAGGATTATAAAGATGAATTGATGCAGTTACAGTAAATTTTCTGCTGCCTTGGTCAGCTAAACTGACTCAGCACAAGTGCCAATTATTTTACAATAGCATACAAATCTTTCTTTTGAGAGAATGATATAGCATGCAAATTATGCACTCAATAGCATCAGAGAATTTAACTTGTCACATGCTTAAATTCTCTTTTTAGGGGGGGTTCTTTAAGTTTAGGCCCTAGTTAGGTCATTGAACAGTGTTGACTGCTGTCATAGAGATTTCTTTCCTAATAGAATCATACTGTTAGGTTTCAGCAACAGTCACAACCACAAAGCATGTATAAACTATTAGATGCATCCATATTTGTAAAAAGAACATGCAAACAGAAGCTGATACTTACAAGGTCGAGCGAACCCTAATTCT
This sequence comes from Agave tequilana, assembly GCA_038442645.1. Lineage (NCBI taxonomy): Eukaryota > Viridiplantae > Streptophyta > Magnoliopsida > Asparagales > Asparagaceae > Agave > Agave tequilana. The sequence continues at coordinate 40,104 of JAVJIF010023151.1, forward strand.
GCTTACTCCAAATATCCAAACACGGCCCCAGGGTTCGAGCAGATTCCCGATTAAGTCCTTGTACAGGGATGCTTGATCATTTGGAGCTAATCACCTGTTGGCACACAGCATAGAAGCAGGCAACACTGTGCTGCACAGCAACCACTGATTAATATCCAAGTCACACAGGGAATCAGAAAAAATATCAAAGATTAAAAGATAAGAAGAGCAACTTCACTTTGATCAACAAATTATTCACAAGAGGAGTTACGCCTCTTATGCATGTGAGATACAGAACAGCTGCTGGAAAGTCATGCAAATGGCTAGCAAACTTTTCAAAACCAGGTATTGAAGCACAAATTCACACTGGTCTAGCAGAATATATACTGAATATTTAGAAAGCCATTCATGCCTAGATATTGGTTTTCTGACTTTACTATTACTTCTCAAGAAAATAAAACAAAACAAAAAGAAGACAAACAACAACAACAACAACAAAAAGACATGCAAGAATATCAAAACTAAGGAGACCAAAGTTGCAAAATCACACTGCCTTTCCACTATCGAAGCACCGCATGTACAAAGAATAAGATGTTTCTCTCTCTATAAACATAATATACAATGTGAAGCAAAGGCATCCCCCGCAAAAGGTACCAGGCAAATAGCAGTTGGTAAACACAGAGAGCAATCCTGCTGGTAGATATTAGTATTGTTGTTGTTTACCTCCTGCAACTGTCAATAATATTTTCCACGACCTTCCCTGGTTTCAAGGAAAACCAACGTGCACGAATATGGATCAAGAAATTTGAAGCATGAGATGGCCAACAATGCACAAGACACCCTTTCTCACTAACAATGATGCTCCTCTATGAACAACATCCCAGCTTCATATTTTGCTATACAAACTATATACAGAAGACAACTGAAAAAAAATACCGGGAGGGTTCCTTGAGAAGGAAGCTCACCCCATGATAATTCACTCCTCTGGTGCCATAATTCCTTCTGTTCAACTGCATGGCAAGCCCAGTCATTTCTCTTCTTTGTGAACCCCCCACGAAACCCCCCAAGAACATATAAAGCATCGCAAAATTGGTTGAAGCTCAAAATATGTAGCAGCCACAAAGTAGGATGGATGAGGACCTGATTATCATGCTACAAAAATTACAGCAATTAAAACAAACTCATATAAGACGATGTTGCCGGAGGCCCCTATTGAGGTGAGGTTGCATGAGCTGAACATAAAAGCCATTCTTCTGCATGAGGGCATCATGAGTTCCCTGCTCAACAATTTTGCCACCATTGAGGATGACGATGTTATCCACATTTCTAATGGTTACTGCTCTGTGAGCAACTAGAATTGTCGTCTTGTTTCCCATAATCAGGGTATCAAGGGACTCCTGCACCACCCTGTTTGACTCTGACTCTATTGCAGAGCTGGCCTCATCCAGTAACAAAATGGGTGCATTCTTTAGCACAACTCGGGCGATTGCGATCCTCTGCTTCTGCCCCGGGGTTAAATCCACTCCTCTCATGCCCACATGAGTGTCGTAGCCATGAGGCAAGCTGCTGATGAATTGGTGGGCATTTGCTATCCTTGCTGCTTCCTTAATCTCAGCTTCGGTTGCATTGTGCCTGGCATATATGATGTTCTCTCTTATGGTCGTCGAAAAGATGACAGGTTCCTGCTGCACTAATCCCATGTGGCTTCTCAACCATCTCAAATTGTATGACTTTAAATCCCTCCCATCTAGTAAAGCTTGGCCAGAAACAGGATCATAGAATCTCTCAATCAAGGACAGTATTGTGCTCTTGCCGGATCCTGATGCGCCCACCAAGGCTACTGTTTGTCCCCCACTGACTTGAAGGCTAAAACCTCTCAACACCATCACCTTGGGGCGAGTTGGGTAGTAAAAGTCAACATTCCTAAGCTCAATTCTTCCATAGACGTTAGGGGGCTTCAGGCCTTCAGCATCGTCAGCATCGATCTTAGGTTCACGATCAATGATTTCAAATACTGAAACGAGTGACTTCCTGCGCTTAAGTACATATGGAGCAAGGCAAAAGGCTCCACAAGTGCAAAAGTAGCAAAAGTGAAGACCATGTACTCCTTCAACGCTGTAACTAAGCCAGTTCGGCCATTTTTCACAGAGACAGCAATGTACCAGAGAAGAAGGGCATTAGAGGCAAAAAGAAAGAACTGAGAGAGACCAAAGGCCAAACCAATGCCCATTCCATGGATGAAGCTCCGCTTTAATATATCCTCAAGCTGCAATCTGTAAAGTTCCATTACCTTCTTGCTTGCACAGTATGCCACAACAGTATAGATGTTCCGAACTGCATCCTCAAGGACAACAGAGGCCTTCTGGTGCATTTCCTGGATGCCCTTTGAGAATCCAGTAAGCCACATTTTCTGCAAAACATAGTCATTAGTTTTATTCAACGTGGAAGATGCAAGCTTTAATGCAATTTTCATGATAGACCTGAGTCCCTGGCACCAACAACGAGCACATATAGGTTTCCCTACTCATATGGTGATTACATAACCAATTAAGAAATGTTAGGGTCAAACTAAATATAATTAAGAATGTTAATATTTGCTACATACATATAATGAGAACATATTGGTTAGCATGCATGAACTACATGACCAACAAGGAAGCCCCTACCTGAGAAATGTACATCTAGTATTTAAATGTCTTAGAAGACCATAATACCTAATATTGATGAAAGGATCTCTTAAAATATGTTGTTATATAATGTTACCTCAACAAGAACAACTGGTTGAGAAGGATTCACTCAATTGACCCAAAATAAATGGATAAGCCCGTGCTTATGATGTCACGCTAAGTTTCTAGCTGAATAATAGTAACCGGACACTCTACATGTGGGTTGGACATTAGTGTCCGCAGAAACTAGTTTCTAACACGGACACCATACCATATCAAAAAAAATAGGGAAACATTTTCAATACTCATACGTATTTATAATATTAAGTCATTTTTCCGGCACTTTTCTAATATTGCTCCACTTATATGGGAAAACCAAGTGATACTAGTTTTATTGTTTAAAAAATCAAAGAGTTAAGAATTAGTTCGTGAAAGATATTGAAAATTCATTTATATATATAAGAAAAGGATTAAACGTTATTTACATTGGTTTGAAATATAGAAAATTTTAAAACAAGTATCGAATAAAGAATGTGTAATAAAAATATAATTATATTTAAATAAAAATTAGATTTCAAATATTTTTTATATGACTATTCTTTCTTTGTAAAAAACATATCTTTGCATTTCTTTATAGAAACTTCTAAATTAGCTTGAAGAGTTTGGTAACTATAGACACAAACACACATACATAATATATACATATGTTTCCCATGTTTTTCGTGATTGCGTATCACGTACTCGTATCACATGTCGTATCCCGCTTCAGTATCCCGTGTTGGCAATTATTGCTCTGGAAATAGATATGCATAGATCATTTTTTTTTTACATGGGACTGGCCTAATATTAGGTAAATATGTCTTTTTGGATCAATATTCATAATGAACCAATTAAAAAGGGCTAGAAACAAACATCGTGAGACTAAGATATTAAGTCCTGGTCTTGAGCCCCATATGAAAACCTAATGCACCAAAGTTACTCAATAAAAATGACAAAAATAAATTAGAAAACTTGATTCCCTTTACTGATGTAGGAACATACAAATCAAAAGAAATCAACAAATAAGAGAGTGGATAGAACAAGCCAAGAGGATGTAACACCATGCTACCCGGTGTACGTATCACCGTATCGGTACGCGATACGACGTACAAAATTGATTTGACCTCCGTGATAGTCCGATTGAGCCGATTTCAATTTCAAAAATTATTTTCTAATATTTTAGATTTTTCAGAATTTTCTGGAATTTTTCTGGATTATTTTGAAAAATCTCCGTAGTCGGTGTCGACCGATACCGATTACCGGCCTTCCGATTTTTATCTCACAAACGGAGTTGGATTTGAGAATCCGCTTTCACTGTGTGTTTTAGAATCGTGTTCTCTACGTTGGGGTATTTTTGGGGATTTTTCTGAATTTATCGAAAATCCGGCCAAACCGGTGTCGCCCAATATCGGCGAGACACTCCGGGATTTTTAGTTTGTAAACCGGATCGAGTTTCTGCAAACCGTTTTCATATTACGTCTCAGCGTAATATTCTCTATTTTCTTTAATTTTTGGGTACCATTCGGAGCAAGTCAATTTTTGACCCTATTAAAATAATATTATTTTAAAAAGTTTCTTTTCTTTTTCTTTTTCTTTCTCTTTCCTTCTTCTTTCCAGCGCTTTCTTCCCCCACCGCCTTTGACCAACGCCACCGCCATCTCTCTCTCCTTCTTCTTTAAAAATCTCCCTCTCTCTCTCTCTAATTCAAAAATCTCTTCTCTCTCTCCTCTATTCTCTCTCTCACTCTCCTCTCTCTCTTCTCTCTCTATTTCCCCCCATTTTTCCCTCCCTGTACAGATCGCCGCCGCCGGCTCCAACTCCGGCGACCCCGGCCTAGCACGCAGGCGCCGCTGCAGGGCGCCGCCGTTGCCCGGACGCCGCCGCCCAGCCTGGCCGGCGCCTCCCCTCCGGCCGCCGCGCCCCCGGCCCGGCGCCTCCCCTCTGGCGAGGCCGCCATGGCCGCGCGCCCATCTCTCTCTCAGGTAAACTCTCTCTCTCCCCTCTTTCTCCCTCCCCTGCCGCCGGCGTGGGCCGCGGAGGGCGCCGCCGGCCAGCCCGGCCAGTGGCCGGCCAGGTGGCGCAGCAGCAGCGCTGCTGCTGCTGCTGCTGTTGTTGTTTAATTGGGTTCGGGTATAACCCGAACCCAATAACCCAAGGGGGGTTGGGTTTGGATATAAACCCAACCCAATAACCCATTAACCCATATTGACCCAATACCCATTTGGTTTAAGTAACGGGTTTGGGTTTGGATCTTCACCCGACCCGTTATCTCACCAAACCCGACCCGTTTACACTCCAAACCCGAACCCGACCCAATAAGGTAATCTTCCTTTTAGCCCCTGTAAATTTCTAAATTACTTTTAGGCCCCTGAAAAATTACAAATAGCCCCCTGGATAATTTCAGTTATTACATATTTAACCCCATTTTATTACTTTCAGTATTCGGGCGATAACTGGAGCATCCGGACTCCGATTTGGACGATTCTGGATCCGTTGCGATCGTGGGAACGAGAGCTACAGTCCTGTAGCTAGTGAGTGTTTTCTTTTTCTAAATTTTATTTATTTATTCATGTTTATTAAAGTCGTGAATGATTGCTATAGTTACGAAACCGTAAGTATGGGTTAAATACTAGAACTGTTAAATTCTTAACTTAACCCGAGAAATGGCATGTGTTATAAACCTAGACATTTATCAGGATGATCAATTAAAGAATCACTAGACACGTCACTGCATGGATAACTAGCATGGTTCCACACTAATGCTACATGGACACGAAGACACGCGAACTTCATTATGCGGGATCTGGTCACTACTGTACTGTCACCCTGACCGACCCACTGGTACACTAAACACCGTAGGGCATGTAGACATCGGTTACACCTCTCACCCTTACCTAGATACTGAGATTCACGATACTGAGATTCATGTACACGGATACGTATAGATATTACACTGGTACACGGCTAGACCAATGCACGGACCACCACATTTCATATTATGTCATGTTTACATATTACTGTTACACCTGCATGTCATGTTTACATATTACTATTACACCTACATGTCATGTTTACATATCACTGTTATGCATGTATGATTTCTTTATTCTTGTCATATGGATCCCCATTTCAATTACCTGTATTATTGTTCCATGTTATCGGATACATGTTATATGCTTGTTTCCCGTTATTGATATTGTTAATCCCGTTACTGGATACATGTTCCCGTTACTGATATGGATGTTCCCGATACTGGACATGAGAGCCGTTGATATGCGATATGTGGGGATCCCACATCTATTGTTCCCGTTTCCCGGTATATTGTTCATGTTATCTTGATCATGTTATATTGTTCCTGATTCCCGTGATATTGTCCTATGCTATCAACAGAGCTCATGTCCAGTTATCATGTTACCCGTATCATGTACTGTATACTTGACATATCATATCATAAAGAGAACTTGGGTATGGGGAGACTTGACGGTTGACTAGATCATATCGGGTGGATGTTTGGATCCATTGTTTGTCCCACTGCAGGGGACGGGGTAGTGCTGGCTACCGTCTGTTATAGCTCATGAGCTCATGATTATTGTTTTAGCTCATTGAGATTCCCGTTACATGTTACAGCTCTAGCGGGCTGGCCCTGGTCTCAGCAGCCAGGGGTCTGTTTAAGGCCGTTGTCCCGGGTATGCACGGGATACACCCACCCGATAAGAGCTCCTCGACCATGAGTTTCCATTTAACATAATCAAACAGTATGCACAATAGTGACGTCGGGAACGCTTGTTAATTGGTTACTCTCTCGTTTGGATAATGGTACCCGTAGGCCATGTCCGGATGGGTTCGACTGGAGTGCGGGCTCCAGTATGAACCGCCAGTAGTATGGGACACTGGAAGAGAGTAATTAAAATACCAGGTGATACTGATCGCTACTATTGTATAAATGACATGACTAGACATGACCTGCCTGCTACATGTTTAGTTGTACTTGTTACTGTTCCTGATCATTTATCTGCTATCATGTTACATGTATACATTGATACTGTACTTGTTTCCTGTTACAATTCCTGTAGTGATCTGCTACTCATTGCACATGTATACTTTGTTACATTACCTGGTACTTGTTACCCTGTTTGTAGTGGCATCCTATGCATGTTCTGCATTGCATATATATTTTATTGTTGCAGACATATGCCCATCCGCATGGTCACCTCTATCACATCACCACTACATGTTCATGTCTATCACGTCACCACTAGACAATCTTATTTATTATATTATAATAACTGGACACGACTATAGACTTGACCCGATAATAACCGGTTTAGATGGCATGGGCGTTACAGAGGATCCACAAGGAAAAGGTTGTCATGATTTGAAAATTACCACAAATAAAAGAATGCAAAGTGAAACCAGATATGTCAACGACAGACAGCATAATTTGAGTGGTACAGATCTTAATGCTCTTTAGCATACCATGGATCAAGAAAAAAAATCACAACATCAGGCATCACTTGTTCGAACAATGAACGTAAGCATATGTGAATGATGCTAACCTGTGCAATAGCAGAAACTGAAAGAACTGGTAGGGTTGCCAATGCGACAAGTGCCACTCGCCATTCTAGTAGCATCCCTATTAGAAGGGTCACAAAAAGTGCTGTAGAATCTTGCATAAAAATAGATAACCGGTTGCTAAAAACAGCACGAACAAATGTTGCATCATTTGCCAAGCGAACAGACAAGTTGTCCACGCCATTTTCCTCTTCGTCAAACCAGCCAATTTCATTGTGCAGAATTGCTGAAAGATGATTCAAAAATGAGTTGTATTCCATCTATAATAGTAAGATTCAAACAATATGCCACTATTACTGTTACAGCAGGTCCCTAGATGAAACCATCGATGTGATTGAAAAGAAAAGCCTTTAAACTTAGGGCTGTCCATGGTACCCGAAAATCTGAATTTGACCGTTTACATATTTATAGGGCTTGAATCTAAAAGTTAAACATGAAATTCTTGTCTGTAAATTGGACCCGAAACCCAATAACAAACCTAGAAACAGAATAAATGTTAGTAAATTGGACCTTGAATATATCTATTTAAAATATGATCCAACTCGAACCCGATAAGAAAGAAGAGATTCCGACCCAAACCCGAGTCCAAATCCGAATTCCTTATCGGGTTCAAGTTCGGATATGGCATGGATCTGACCTGAACCCGACCCACTTACACCCTAGTTATACTAGTATGAAAAGACCAAGTTTTATCTTTGGCTGTCACCTTTTGAACTACTCAGAGTCTCAAAGTCTCAAAGTGCTCCTCGAGTCAGGCACTGTTTCCATTACAAAAATTGCCGCTATCTGTCAACTTTTATGAATATAGTAAATTATCCTATTATTTATAAAATGTTAGATGGATGAGTTAGTCTGTGGCTTTAGATTGAAGTTGTTGATTGAAAATGCTTGGGTATCCCATTCTCACAATTATATTCTAGGCTAAACTAGTAGAACCTTCACCTCTTTTATAGAAAACTATTTTATGCACTTGTAATACAAAACTACCATGAATTTTCCAAAAAATCAACGAAATTTTCATATTTTCTTCTTTTTCTTATGTTTTCTCAGTATACTTATTTGTTTAAAATTACGGAATCTATATACATAAATTATGCTTAAACATTGTTAGTAGAATAGCTCTAAACTACAAATTTTCACTATGGGCCTGTTTGGTTAAAGGTGGAAGTGAGGAAGTGAGGAAGTGGTAATAGTTCTTTTTGGAACTTGAGAATTGGTTAGCAAGTTTTTCGGTGTTTGGATGTTGTTGGGAAGTGTGGTTTGAAAAATGTTATGTCTTTTCCGGTGTTTGGATGGTAATGTGGAAGTGAAGGTGACAAAGTTGACCGCAAAGTTGACCGCAAAATAATATTAAAATAAAAATTAATTAAGAAAAATAAAAATTGGAGTGTAATTAGAATGCAAGTGAGATTTACATGAGTAAAAAATTAACTGTTTTGTGTTACAACTTATTACAAATGAGATTTACATGACCACAAAATTAACTGTAGCACTCTGAAAGTGAGGAAAAGGTTGTGTAAAAGAGAAAAGAGAAAAGAAAAAGAACTTTTTCCATTTTCCTTTTTCGGTGTTTGGATGAACAGCGGAAATGGAAAAACACACTTCCCACTTCCTCACTTCCACCCAATTCCTTGAATCCAAACAGGCCCTATATCTCCTTTCTCATAAATGCTTCTATATTATTTAAATTATGTTTTTAATATTCGTATCACAGTGACCTTTTCTTATTGTACCTCCACAAATATTAAATTTTAGTTTTAGTTGTGCATTCCTATATTACATATATTGTGCCATTATTTTTCCTAATATGCATTGTTATAATATTGAAATTTTCGTATATCATTTTACAGCGAATCAAAATTTTCCACTTCCATGCTTGTGCACTTCCTTTGTTAAAAAAAGAATAATTCATTAACTAGAATTAGATTTCTATAGCAAAAAAATAAATAGAATGAGATGTCCAATTATGATAGCAATTAATTAGCATAATAATGTAAATTCCATTTAATTAAAATTAGATATTCAATTAGGAGTTCCATATTAAAAACTTTCATAATGCATATATCACAAATTATAGATATGTTCAATTAAAATACTAAAAGATTGCATATGCATTGCACATGGCAAAATTCTATTTCATAAAAGAGTGAGAACAGTCTTTGGCCAACAATTTAACAAAATGTTTATTAGCCCTTGCAATCATTAGAATGGAATAGAAGTGAAATGACGTTAGAAAATATTCTCTACCAAAACAATAACCATAAACATATTGTGATTGATCTATAACACTAAGAATAAAAATCTAAACCACTGAGAATGTCAACGTAACATTTTTCACATTTTTACCGGCTGCCTGCTTCCTGTATATGGAGGATAAATTGTGGCATTTGGTAAAAATGTAATAGCAACAGTTATAAAAATTGCAATAGCACTATGATAAGCATACTTGTTGCAGCCTGGGAAACCAATGTTCTTGCGGACATAAAATTGCAATAGTTAAAATGTAGAACTATGATATGACAACACCTAATGTTCTTGCAGACATGAAAATCCAGAATTATGATTACTATATTCAAAGTGGCAGGGCAAAAATTTAAATTTTATGAGATTCCTTTTCTTAGTGCACACACATTGCCCAATGTCTGGATGTGTCTATCCAACCGGTAACAAGTATCGACATAAAGAACCAGACATCTTTGTGATTATAAACATAAATATACTATGTAAACATGTTGTAATCCATACACATATGTAGGTATAAACCCCTTCTTTTATCATAAGTAGAGTTTGAAAATGTTTCATGTCAGACACCCTTAATCATCATAATGTGAAACTGGCATATCCCTGTTCACCCAGCCATAGCTCTTATATTTAGGAGACGGGAAATGAAGCTAATTAGAACTATGTCTCATAGGTTGCAGTCCACCAAGGGGCTGTTTAATCTAGGGACTTGTGACTCCATTTAGAAAGCAGTTTTTGGTGTGTACAATGGAAGTTTCAACAGCAACAATTCAGTGTTCGAAGGATGTAATCTGAGCTACAGGTTGGGGAAATGCTGTGTTTAATATAATTGTCGCAACAAACGGCTGATGTATTGTAGCTAATTTTGCCACAGCATTTCCAAGCAACTGTGATAGCCCTTAGGGTTAAGTGAATATATTTAAATGAGTGCATGCATGTGGGCACGTCACATGTGGGCACGGATGCAATACATAATGGATGAATAATAACAATTTACCTGAGAACATCATTCTCCGAACTCGCTCAGTCATTTTTTCCCCCATTATACCAAAGTAGAAGTGCTGCAGGAAGTTGGCCACCACTGTCATAATACCCATGCATGTAATGAGAAGGCACCATTTGTTCACTTCATTGTGTATATCATGCTCACCAATCCTATAATATGCAGCCACTATCAGTGCAATAGTATAAGCAAAAAGCGGATTGAAAGAACCAAAAATAGCAGCGCCAATGCTCCCTAAGAGAGCATAAAGCCACTCGGGAAAACTGAGCTCCACCAGCCTCCATACTGATGGTTGGTGGTGCTGTGAATTCTTTGGCTCCTTTTGTTTAAAGGACCTTTCACCAAACTGAACAAGTGGACAGCTAAAATTCTGTGAATGAGAACGTTCATTTTGAGGATCAGATGTCAGAAGTCGTGAAATGGGTGATTCAGGATCTGAATTATTTGAAGCTTCATCATTTACAGAATGAACATTGACTTTGGGAAGCTTCGGCAGTCGCATTAAAAACTATCCTGTTTATTAATGGAAGAGAGTCCATCTGGTGCCACAATAGCAATCCCACTTTCCACAGGATCAGGAGGACTATGAACCTCTGGTGATTCTTGTGAATCATAATGGGCATCTGGCAGCCGAAATGCATGAAAACCATGTGCTCTTTGAAGGGAGGGTGATTTTGCCATCTTAGGAGATGATGACTCTTGAAAATTGTGGTCTGCTGATGAATCTTCGTCCATTTGGAAAGTTGTGGTTTCCACATAGCGCCTTGTTGATCTCCTGGAAAGACCAAACAATTCTACTTTATAAATTAGCCATTAGTATGGCGTGGCCATAAACTACAAATGGACCAAAATATAGTAGCAGAATGGCTTGACGGCAAAATAGCATGCATGACTCTCCAAATAGCAATATTGACATAAAAAGGGGAAAACATGACCAGATAAAAGAAAACAAATGAAGAGAAGGGAAGAACTACTAACTTAAATGACTAAAAGTAAAGTTAAGGCAGAATCAACATTTAAAATGACCAAAAAAATATTACTCAGATGGTGTTTGAAAAGATATGCTTATATAACTTTCAGCAAATAGTCTGGTGCTATAAAAAGGAGAGCCAAGTATTACAATCTAAATAAATAAAAATAAAGTTAAGGCAGAAGCAACTTTAAAAATGACCAAAAAATATTCCTCTAATAGTCAGGGGTGTTTGAAAAAGATATGCTTGTTTATCTTTCAGCAAATAGCCTAGTATACACAACTGAGGTCCAATATTTATGCCTAACCATCCCCTACATAAGGTAAAATGAAATGAAGATTTTATTAAAGTGCTAGAGGTAGATGCTTAACCAAGCAATTTAGAATATAATAGGTGAAATATTATGCACATCAACATCCTGGAATGCCAGAGAATAGACGATACCACGAAACTGTGAAACTAGTTTAACCTATGAAGCATTTCCAATCAAAGACGGCCAATCTCTAACTTAGTCACTGATGTGGTTACACAGGCCGGTTCTGAGATTTAGGGGACCATGTGCCAAAAGTGATTACAACCCTTCTCTATATACTTATAAAAATATCAATAAACACTAATTTGAATCCCTAAAGAAAAATTTATATGCGCAAAGATATTAATCGTTATGGAAAAAAATAAAAAGATACCGAGAAAATTTCACTAGAAAACAATGTAGTTTATTCCCTAATCTCTAAATGAATTTCTAAACTATTCCTTATAAATTCTACTCACTCATAACATACGATCACAATATTTATAGGCAAAAAGAAACAAAGGCAACCGGCTTTACCGCCAGCCACAAAAAATTACTTAAAATGGAGAACTTTATACTTTAAAAAATTATCATGCCCGAATTGTGATGAACTGAATGGATTCTCTGATTCGATCCCGGCAGTATCATCTTCGACGTAATCAGCTTCTCAGATTTTTCGGGAAGAGAGAGAGAGAAAGGGGATGGTTGTAAAAAAGAGAAGTTAAAGAGTTTTTTCGGGCTTAAGACTTGAAGAAAGAGAGGTGAGTTTGAATTCTTTTTAGAGCAGAGAGAGAGAAATGGAAAGGGCAAGGTTGAAAGAACAGAAGATAGAAAGATGAACGGTCCATCATAGGATGTACAAATTACTGCGGGGCCCCTAAGCTTAGATTTGTCAATTTCGGCGTTTTTTATCCTCCACCGCTCCGTGGCTCCGCCCACTTGCTTGCGCAGAGCATGTCCATGGAATCTTAGACCATCAACATAAACCAAATATTGAGGGTGTTTATAAAAGAATCAAGCATTACATACACTTGTATATACAGCTTTGTCATCACTTCAAATTTCTACTGTGGATGCTTATAAACAAGTATAAAAGCTTCTCTGTCTTGAGATCAGGCCTTGAAACGAATGGAAAATACCAAAATATACCTGAATTCATCTATAATCTTGAATCCAAATTCAAATTCAAATTTGTTAATCTGAATTCAAATTTTCTTCTTCGAGTCCAAGTCCAAGTTTGAATTTGCTTAAAGAATTCTTCCCATTAAATTTAATTAAAATATTTGAATCTATCGACAGTATCCAAATCATATTTGAAAAGTATTCTTTCAAGCTGTGATGTACAAATTAGTGCAGGCCCCCCTAAGCTTGGGGCCATGTGCAGTCGCACCGACCCAAAGCCGGCCTTGTGGCTACACAGCTGAAGAAATATATGACCTACTATTATAGATTTTAAAACTTTAAAGACATCGATAAGCATATAGTTGCAGAGAATTATTAAGCAACATATAGAGTAGACTTTATAGAACATAATTCTCCACAGAGCTATATCCGTATATGCAATCATAAAAATCTTAGTCCATTCTAAGCATATTCCTTAGCATAATAAAAATTTAAACTAGGAAGAAATAATAGAGCAAAAAAATTATATTTTCCACCACGTACTAATAGAACTAACAAATAAATCAAACAGCTAGAAGAAAATTCAATTTCCCTGTCTAACTAAATGCCATTTAGTCTACCATACATCAACAGCTAAAAATGAAAATATTAATAGTAACACATAGTAAATAAAGATGTTTTCACCTCACACGTTACAGGTTGCAACGAAACTGGTTGCCTGCTTATCCAAGCCAAACCTGACCGAATCTTCGGGTTGATCACTTTGATAGTTGATAAGCTATCTCAATTGTAACTTACCATAAAATAAGTCCTAAACATAATATAAATACAAGTACTGTATGACTAAATATGCTCCTAGTATGGATGCAATTCCTTTTCATTCAAGTCAGATAGTATAAGTTTTCATATTGCCTGAGAAGTAAAGAAACATAGGCCGTGTCATTAGTAGTTAAAAATCCATTTGCACTTGAGTTTGCAACATAAATGTCAGATGATTGCATTATGTATGTCTGCCAGATGCTTATCTCTCAGTAAGCAGTTTACCTCTTAGGAAGCTTTGCAGCTTCCTCGCTTCTAAGGAGTTCTGCATAAAGGCCATCGAGTCTCAACAGCTCATCATGTGTCCCCATTTCAACAAGTTGACCCTCTTCCATAACTGCTATGTAATCAGCATTCTTTATCAGATTAAGGCGTCGAGCTATTATAATAGTTGACCTTCCCAACATGAGTATGTTGAGTGCCTCCTGAACTGCTCTTTCTGCCTCAAAATCAAGGCCACCTGTGACCTCATCAAGGAGGAGAATGGGTGGATTTGAAATTACCGCCCGCGCAATGGAAAGCTTTATCTTTTGTTCTTCAGTCAATGCCATACCAGCATTGCCCACCTGAAATGCAAGAAAAACTATATCAGTCATTAAGGAAGTATAGATCAAACCATAAGAAATTTACTGTAGAAAGCTGATATATCATGCTACCTGAGTTTCGTATCCTTTCTCCAATGAGCTGATAAATGTATGAGCATGTGCAGATTTAGCAGCCTCTTCAATCTGGTGAAATGTAGCCGATCGCCCATAGGCAATATTATCCCTGATGCTCAAATTTAATAAGGCTGGCTCCTGGGTTACTAGTCCAATTAGGCTTCTCAGCCATTCCAACTTCAGTGTTTTAATATTTTCTCCATCCAGGAGAACTTCACCTATACAGAAAATAGAAAAATGATAAGCCCTTCGACTTCAAACTTCGAACAAATGAAAAGGAGATTGACAAAGGGGAAATGAGTTATTTGGTAAATGCACCTAGTGTCGGATCATAAAAACGTTCCACAAGAGGAATTATACTGCTTTTCCCAGAGCCGTTCTTGCCCACAAGTGCCACAGTTTTCCTAGCAGGCACTGTCAGGTTAAACCCACTTAATATAGGAATATCTGGACGAGAAAGGTAGCTGAAGTACACATTGCGGAACTCAATGTTTCCCTGAACAGAAGCTAAGGTACTCCCTTCCTGATTAACTGTGGAGCTCGATCGGCTTATCATCTCATATAGTCTATAAGCAGCAATTCTTCCTAACTCAAATGAATAGAAGTTCGTGGCTGCTTGATTTAATCCACTGTAAATGACATAATCTGTGCTTAGAGAAAAGGTTTGCACATTGGAAATTTCTAAAATGCACATAAAAGCATTAAAACAAATAAAACTTACAGGCCACCCAAAAGTATAGCAAAGAGAGATGTTATAATTTCACCACCGTTGGCCTTTCCTTTTGACACAAGGAACCACCCTACCCAAAGTTGTAGAGCACAGGAACATATGGCAATTCCATATGTGAATCCGAGTCCAAGGCCTTGTACAAGACTAATCAAAATCCCATACCGAAGTGTTGCTTGAAGAGACGTAGCATAAGAATACTTTGCCAAGGTTTCATTTGTAAAGGCATATATTGTCCTCATGGAAGAGACTGCCTACATAATTAAAACAAAAGATATTCAATTCACCAGCAACTTCCATCACATTCTAACAGAATAACTAAGATAAAAACACAGTATTCCTGGTGTTGTACGGTTCAGTACTACGTTTATACAATTCAATCATGCCTTTCATTTATTGAAAGTTACACATTTAACAGAAATTACCAAACTTGAAGCCGCAATAAACAACTGGTCAGATAAATCAGGGCCACAACTGGGGCATCTAATCTTGTTAAAGGATAAGTAGCTGAAAGAAACATCTTGTATCCTTGTAAATTTTTGGATAATCAAATGTTCTTCATTATGCACACAAAAGTTGAGAGCAATGGAAAAGTTAGAAACCGTCACACCACACAGCTGAAATATGCCAAAAGTTCTTTTCACTAATTTGATTGCTAGATGGCCTTGGAAAAATCTTAATCAGTCCGTAAAGCAGTGTGCAAAGGAGGCAATGGTGTATAACGGAAGGATTAAAAGATTAGCAGAGCTGTTCTAACTTCACAACTAAACAGGTTAGCATTATTATATCAAGAATGATAAATAACCTGGTCAGCTACACTTGCTGCTTCTGCGTATGCTTCTTGAATATTTTCAGCAAGTCTATGCAGAAATATATTTGATACTCCTCCTGCAGCTACAATGAAGGACCAGTCCCTAGCGTTAAAAGTGCAATCTGCCAACAATTGATCAATCCAATAACAACGCCGCCAACAAAAGTAGCCATGTTATGAATGTAATTTCCTACCTGTTACACCAAAACCAAGTCATTAAATATAAGACTAGGCATTTGAATGAAAAAGGATTCAGAAGGGATTGAGATTCCTAAGTCGATACTTTGCACCCGGTGAAGATGCAATCTAACAGTAGAGGAAATCCTTAATGGGAGAAAATAATGAGATTAAGACGTACTTTCTCACTGAGAGTAGATTGAATGAGAAACACATCAGTGAATACTTGACTAACAATGTCTCCATTGTTCCCATAAGTGTCAAAGAAGCTCATATCTTGGTTAAGTAATACTTGGACATACTTTGACCTGATGATTGCAGTCTGCCTCTCTCCAGTAATAATCCAGCATGAAACCTCTATCACATATATCGGTTCAGTGTTAAAATAAAAATCTACAAAGAATTCCGCAAAGAACATAGAAACTTACATCAAAATAGAACTCACCAATCCAACCAGCAACAAAACACCAGCAGCTATATAGATTATGTACAAAGCATGCTGCACATGGGAAAGTAAATCAATATAGTAAATCAATATAGATTCAAGATATAGGTTCAATCAATTTTTTGTTAAGCATGACTATAAATAGGAAGAGATCAAGATATTGACTGTCATATACATAGTTAGCAAAATGTTCCTTTTAAAAAAAAATGACATTTTTGCTGCCCCTATGTTTAAAACTCTATTTAAAAAAGAAAGATGAGCAAACATAAATTTCTGACAATATCTTTTTAAGCCCGTTTTAAACACGTTTTGACATTTTTTATGTTTTTTTTAAAAATATTCTAGTATCATCTGTAGTAAATTGTAAGTATTAGTTTCTTTTTGAAGAATTTTTTTTTAAAAAAAATCTATGTGATTTTGTAGATATTTGATATTAAACCTATTTACCCATCAAGCAATATAATATAAGCTAAACTAGACACAAACTAATGATTATTATTTGTTAGTACAGTAGTACTAGACAACACACTTATTGATTATCTACATATGTCAACAAATTAGTTGTCTAACATATAATGTTTGACATATATAAAGCGTTTTTTCACATACATGAAAAGTAAACCATTTTAAACACAATTCACTAACTATCTGATTATTTTATGAATTTTTAAATGTCTTTTGATTAGATCCCATTCTAAACACATATATCCTCCCCACCCACCCACCCCTCCCCCCATGTCTAAAACCTTTTCCAGTCCAAATGGGATCAGCTAAAGAGAAAACTCCATAAAATACAGTTTTTAACAACCTAACATCAACCCTCTATGTTTTTTAACACCCTTTTTCCTCTTTTGAAGAATTGAACTTTTGAATATGAATGAGCTTTCTTGACCCATATATGTGTAGGGTAAAGATATGGATGCTATGCTATCCTGATCCGTTCTATTTAAATTGATGAGGTCATCATAATTTGCTACACATGACCTGAATCATGTATTGAGTGAAATTCAAATGTCAAAGTGGGAGCCATTTTACACAAACAGAACATGTGAAGACCAACTTCTTTACACGATAGAAGCTAAGAAGTCTCCAGATCTTCTCATTTTCCTTTGATACATATTATATAACAGTATCATTAGGGTTTCTTTCTCATGGAAACTAGTTCTAGGCTTTCTTGTTCTTCTCACATTATAAATGGTTGATTGGCTTTTTTCTTGCATTCTCTTAGGCAGACAGAACAGTTCAGGGTTTTCGCAAGTGAAAAGCATCAACGGAATCTCTGTGAGCTGTCTGTGAGCTAAGACAGTGTCCCTTTCTAGGAAGAGGAAGCAAGAAATAGATAGCCAACAAAAAAGAATGTCAAGCATACCCGTAGAGAAAGTAAAGCTTGCATTGCAAATTAAGAGATGTGTCGACAACCATCTAGTTTCTATTTTTCCAATTTGAAAGACCTTAATTAGTATGGACCTGCTTGAGAGTAGAAGGTGATTTTCAAGCTTCAAGGTGAATATTCTGAGGAATGTAATCAACACATGGAATGAGAGAATCCACTTTAACTGCATGTAGTAGAAATATCATATATCCTCGAGGGCATGGATACAGCTCAAGAAGTCATCCACCATTGTTGTAGGCATAAGCAGCAAAACATGGTCAGTTCTAACCAAACAAAAAGCAAATGACATCTAACTAAATCTGGTTGATGTAGTTATGTTTGTGAAGGCTCTATGTAGATGAATAACAATCAGAAGAAGAAAAATGTTAACTATTGAGCAAATATCTAGCCAATTCTTTCTCTAAGCACGTTATCTCTACTATGGCATTGATGTGAGCAAGGCATGTTTGAGTGTATGACTATTGCGGAGGCGAAAACCTATACAAGATTATAAGACATGACATCTCCACTTGACAGCCAGTCTCCAATATTTTGAACATCAAATACTCCTTATCTTGTCCAACCTTTTGTTCGTGAGTATATGCATGTGTTACCTCCAAGATTCTCGCACATGCATTCCAATGAATCCATTTCTCACAAAAGTCAAATGCCTGTAACACCTTCTGTATAAAAACCCAATGAACTCTCAGTCATAAGCCTTTTTCCATATCTACTTTGACTAAAAAACATTGTTTACAATTCTTTTGCCATGGCATTATGTGGTGGCACCCCTCATTAACCAACACTACATTGTCCATGATGTCTTCACTACTAACAAAGTTGTCAATCCCCTGATCTTAGCAGAGTAACATTGTGTCAAGCACACAAGATGAATAACCCAAGAAGAATAAAAATGAGATACAGGGTGTGGCCAAGCTCTACCTGCTCCGGGGGGCACATGAGATCCACTATAATGAAGAAGAATATGGCATTGCCAAGAGAGAAATCCACTCTTATTCTCTCCCTCTCTCATCATAAATCATCTTCTAATGTTTGTCTCTAGATCCCACCACAAGATATCCAATAAGCCACCTCTTCCATCCATGAGAGAAACAATTGTGCTACATAAGAGCCATATCACTACCTATCAAATACTAGTAGCACACACCAAGAGATGATTAGCGCCAAGTAGGCTCAAGCGATCCAACTGGCCTCAAACAAGTACAAAAGCCCATCAACGCTATCCAGTCAAGTGCTTAACCAGATAAGAGACATAACCTCAACAGAAAAAGCATGTGGTTGTCTCTTCAAAACTATTGATGTCACCACTATATATATAGTGGTAGAGACACTAATGGGCCTGAAATTGTTTATGTATAGTGTATATAAGCTTCCAAGGTAATAAGATGGTTCCAAAGAAAAAATTAATTCCAGCAAAAGTTTCAATCTCAAAAGGATATTTGATAAAACTAGGTAATTCCACCTTTTCTTTTGCAAAAAAACTAGAAAAAATAAGGAGAGGAATGAATATATCCCAACAGGAGTTGCATCATTTGAGAAGGAGGACACAAGAGAACATATAAGACAACGGACATGTAAATCAAGGAGTTATGAACACTATGATTTAGGATGCTGCATTATAGAATAAAAAATGTTGGTCACCACTAATCAACTTAGGCTTTTGGATATTGTGGTCACCAACATCACCCAACCACCGAGCATAGGGATCCTAGGTTTGGTCGCACCATTAACAGAAATTATTTCCTGCTTAAATGTGATGTCTTCCATGTGAGGAAGGTGTTGGATGTTGTGATACATGTGACTTTTGGCCCAACAATCATCAGCTTAAGCTTTCGGGTAAAGTAGTGACCAAAACGATTAAGAGAATCAGTTAAAATTTGCTGGAGCAATTAAAAAACACTCGGAGAAGGGAGAAAAGATGACATGGATTCAAGATTAGGCTCAATGTAACAGTAGAGTAGACATCCAGTGATGAACAATGAAGAGTTCAAAGACCAAACCCAAGTAGTTGGGACAACAGTCAGATGATTGTGCTATTATATGTAGTATCTGTTGGGATTTTGCCTTGTTTGCATAAAAAAATGATGGTCCGAGAAGATCAATCTATTTGGAGGAGAAGAAGAAGAACGAAAAAAAGAAGCAGATCAAGAAAAATTAATCCACTAACATGTATCATTAGTCGATTAATCGACTATATTAGTCGAGTAATATGCACAACAAAAAGTGGGACGTTTACAGAAGTCGGCTTATAGTCATTATAAGTCGACTCATGAAGGTATTAGTCGACTAGTCTGTAGGATCAAGTTGACTGATCTGATGAACACATCCGTTTCTGTTTCGAATTTTGTGCGAGCAGGTTTCCCTTTCCGATTGGAGTACGAATAGAAATAAGTTTCTATTCAATGAAGGTTTATTTCTAAAGTTTGGAGGGTTTTAAAATCTTCTAAATCAAGAAAAATTCTTCAAGCATCCGACGGTCAAGATCATCTCATAGTCTGAATAAGATTTGTGTTGTAAAGTCTTATAAATAAAGGTTATAACCTAGCATTGTAATCAAGGGAAAAAAACTGAAAAGTAAAGAAAAGACGTCAAGAAAGAGATAGAAAGGTGACAATGCATATAATGAAAGTATACTCTTGTAATCTAGGTGTAAATTCAAGAAGAAAGTGAATGCTCTGGTAAGATCAAGAAGAACATTAGATCTTTATTGTATCAAATTTATTAATAAAATACTCTCAAGTTCTCTTCCTGTGGACGTAGGCTAAGTTTGAGCTGAACCATGTTAAATCCTCATGTTATTATTTCTACTTTTTTTTGTCTTGATATTGATAGTTTGCTCTATAATAGTTTTACTTTTGCAAACATTGTCATATCACCAAGGTCTCCGTTGAGCACAACAGTATCCAGTTAAACCCCTAAAAAGATGTTGCACATTCTAAATATCACGAAGAAAGAACATCCAAGTACGGCAATCAGACTGAAACTCAACTCGTTCTTATTCTACTTTGTAAAAGTCACACAACTGTAAAAGACATCAATATTTTACTGAAATTTAGCAGCAAACATGGAAAATATAGTGAAATTTCTAGCGAATCATACTCAAGATAACGAAATTAAACTGCTTTACTGCAAAAAATTCAACTTCCCAACCTTTTTAGATTCATGAAACATCTGGCCCCGCACAACTTCAGACCCATCGTGATGCAAACTGAGCAAATTGATAGTTTTCCCCAAAATGCAAGTAAACAACTAGCGCCGCCCCATGAGCAGCAGCCGCGACCGCTCCCACCGCCATTAGAACCCAATCGAGTTTATCAGCATAAGCAAACAACCTAGAACAGGGAACAGAACCCGGCGGTGGCTCGACCTCCTCGTCGCCGATCACCGACTCCCCGTCCTCGACCCCCGCCTGCTCACCAAAGTACCCGAACGGCGACGGCGATTCCGGCGGTTCCGAGACCTCCGACACCGGCGTCAGCGGCTGCACCGGCGACGACCACCGAAGAGGCCCCTCGACGTCCCAGATCTAGACAGCATTTCCTCGATTCGAAAACCCTAAATCCTGACAAAGATCGAATCGAAAATCCTAGCCCCCAAATTTTGTGCCTTTGCTCTCGTTTCGCCCCGCTCTCTTTTTCTCTTCTGAGTCTTCTGTTTCGACTTTGGGCAGCGCTGACTCGAGATCAGTACTTGTGCCGACCGAGTCCGCGAGCGGAATAAGGCAGCGTTTTGGTCAAAAGAGGCGGGAGATGAGCGGAACGATGGGGGACTCGCGCGATGCACGGGACGTCCAGGCGGCGGGTGGCGCCTCGTTTTTCTTTTTCAATCAAACGTTTAATACAAGTTGGGTTTTTCTGTAATTTAGCGTGTCAGTAATTGCCGGCCTGATCTCACCTCATTCCGGCAGCTCATCCGAGCGGAGTTCTCGCAGCCGCTGAAAGAGACTGAGAGTGAGTGGGCGCAGTAACGGAACCACGAGCCTCGTTAATTTTTCATATCAAACTGACTAAATTACCCCTCCTAAATTACGATCGACTCTCTCCTTCCAGAATGCCCACTCTGCCTCGTTCACGGTCAAACTGTTCCCTCTCAAACTGCCCAAAATTTCCACAACCCGAAAAGACAAAAACAAAAATAAAACAAATATAAAAAGAAAAAAGAAAAAGAAAAAGATGGAGAATGATGAAGACACGGATAGATTAAATGGAAAGTTGAAAACTCATTTCTCAATTTTTTTTTTTGTTTTAAATCAAAAATGAGAGAGAGAGAGAGCAATTCTTTTTTTTTCTTTTTTTTTATATATCTTTTATACTATTATTTTCTCACTTTTAAGGTGCTACAATTAATTTTGTGGTCGTGTAAAACTCACTCGTAATAAGTTGTAATTTAATGTATTAAATTTTGATATCATGTAAATCTCACTTGCAGTCTAATTATAGTCAAAAGATGTTATTTCAGAATTATTATTTACTTAAATATTATTTTATGATCAACTTGGAGTCGACTTTTCTATTTCTACATTACTAACAAAATACTAGAAAATACAATATACTTTTCACTTTCACTTACACATTGCAACTAACACCGGAAATGAGAATTGCACAAATCTCATTTTTCCACTACACTTTCACATTTTCTATCTTCATTTTTTCGCTTACACATTTTCCTCTCACTTTTATCAAATAAAATAGGCCCCTGATTTGGGGGAAGTAAAAGAAAATGTATAAGTGGAAGTAAAGATGAAATGTGAAAGTGCAGTGAGATATTAGAATTTGTGTAATTCTCATTTTGACGTTTAATTGTAATATGAAAGTGTAAGCGAAAAAATAAATTGTGTTTTTTAGTGTTTGGTTTTAGTAACGTAGAAATAGGAGTAGAGGTAAAAAAAATTGACCACAAAGTTGACCATAAAATAATATTAATTAAAAATTAATTCTGAAATGACATTTTAAGACTGTAATTGAACTGTGCGTGGGATTTACATGACATCAAAATTAACTATTTTGATCTACAACTTATTACAAGAGACATTTATATGATCGCAAAATTAACTGTAGCATCCTGAAAGTGAGAACAGATAGTGTAATAATAGATATAAAAGAAAAAAATGCAAAAGAGAAATAAGTTTTTCCATTTTTCCATTTACAATTCAAAACAAACAAAAGAAGTAAGAAACAAGTTTTTTCCACTTCTCCACGTTCTTATAAACAAACACGCCGTAAGGGGCTGTTTGGTTTCAAGGAAGTGCGCGAAAGTAAAAAATGGAGAAGTGTCATTTCTCACTTCCCTATCTATTCAAACATCGAAAAAGAAAAATGAGAAAACTCTTTTTCTTTTTTCTCATTTACACAATCATTTCCTCACTTGCAGTGTGCTGCAGTTAATTTTGTGGTGGTGTAAATCTCATTTGTAACAAGTCGTTGCTCAAAATAGTTAATTTTGTGATCATGCTGCAAATCTCACTTGCTTATAAGGGTTGTTTAGTTAGGGGTGGAAGTGAGTAAGTAGTCCCCTTTGGAACTTGGAAATCCGTTAGTGAGCTTACCGGTATTTGAATGTTGTTGGGGAGTGTGGTTTGAAAAATGTTGTATTTTCTGGTGTTTGGATGGTAGTGTGAAAGTGAAAGTGAAAAAATTGACAATAAAGTTGACCGTAAAATATATTAAATAAAAATTAATTAAGAAAAAAATAGATTGTAATTAGAATGCGAGTGAGATTTACATGATCACAGAATTAACTGTTTTATGTTACAACTTATTACAAATGAGATTTACATGACCACAAAATTATCTGTAATGTCATGGAAGCGAGGAAGTGACTGTGTAAAAGGGAAAAAAGAAAAGGAAAAGATTTTTCTCATTTTCCTTCTCCGGTGTTTGGATTGATAGGGAAGTAAGCAGTTATGCGCCTGTTTGGTTAAGGGTGGAAGTGAGGAAGTTGTTATAGCTCCATTTGGAACTTGAGAACTGGTTAGTAAGTTTTTCGGTGTTGGGTGTTGTTGGGAAATGTGGTTTGAAAATGTTATGTCTTTTCCGGTGTTTGGATGGTAACATGGAGGTGGAAGTGGAAAATTTGACCGCAAAATAATATTAAAATAAAAATTAATTAAGAAAAGTAAAAAATGAATCGTAATTAGAATGTAGGTGAGATTTACATGATCAAAAATAACTGTTTTGTGTTACAACTTATTAAATAAGATTTACATGATCGAAAAATTAACTGTAACACTCTGAAAGTGAGAAAATGATTGTGTAAAAGAGAAAAGAGAAAAGGAAAACGAGTTTTCTTTTTTTTTTTTTTCTGGTGTTTGGATAGATAGGAAGTGAACAATTATACTTCTCCATTTCCTTACTTCCGCTCACTTTCTTACAACCAAACACCCCCTATACTTCCCCATTTTCTTACTTCAGCCCATTTCCTTGCAACTAATCACGTCCAAAAGTAACTGTTCTATTCTTTTTAACTCAGCGGCGCGGGAGTCACTTTTTCAAATTTTGGAAAAAAGAATCAGCCTTTTATATCTTAGATCTGAATAAAACCTCACAAAGTCACAGAGAATAAATTTTTGGCCAATCTAAGATCATCCACTAATTGTATGTTTTACTCGTTCAAGCTCTTTTTGTACATGGTGGGAGACTAAATGGGAGAGAGAGTGACTTAGATTTAAATTCAAGGCAGATTGCTTCAAATTGATGTGTATGAGTTTTTTGACATAATTAATTAATTTTACATTGAGTTCTTTTAAAATCTTATAATCACACATGTCAGAGAGCAAAATATATTGCATGCATGTAATATTATATTTTTATAAAGAGTTGAATACACATATATTAATCAAATAGTTTATCGAATTATCGAATTAAATAGTAAAATGTTCAAATTCATCTGTTTAAATTACGGATAGTAAGAATATATGTTCACACTTAAATGCTCACAATAATCGAATCCAATGGAATAACTGTTAGACTTATTTTTGTTTTAAAGTCTCTATTTTGGGTCTAATCAAATCAATTGGATATTTGCACCCGCCCACTTAACCTATGTTGTTTGACCCATAAAAAATTGATCAAATATAAATGGTTTGGGTCTAGACACGTTTTCATTACACTTAACTACAAGTATATTTAAATTAAAATGTGGGACTTATCTTCACGTGTGAAACTCGTGTTATAAATCAAGGGCCTTGATCTATGATGAGTTGAACTAGGGTTTCCTGATGTTATATATATCATGAGTAGGGTTCCCTCTCCACTAACAATAACCATCTCTTTCTTGAAGCCCTCTCATCTCCTCTAAGGATAAGAAGAGAACTTGGTGGCCGGAGAGAACACTCCCCTCCCTTAACTCTGGCGTCCTCGAGATCGTGCAACTTTCGGCATCCCTTTCCTGATGGAATCAGTTATGCCTAAAACCCTCATTCCCTTTGATCATGATAAAAAGTCTTACAGTATATGTGTAGATCTTGTATGGAATAAATTTAGATCTAACAATAACTGGACAAGTACTCAACCAACTATTTGTTAATTATTCATTTCGTTTTCACTCCTAAGTCTGCTAAATACAAGATACTTAAAATTAACACGTTATGTTTCAAAATTCAGAATCTTTTTAGGTAATTTTTGTTTGAATTTGCTTATCCCTAACGAAACCTGTGGGTATGCTTTAATTTCTGGAGGAAAAAAAAATATTTGTGTTCTACGTTTAGTTCCGCTTGGTTTGCTCATTTGTAAATTAAATTCTGGAATTTGACATTCAACTTTAATAATTATGATATTGCAAGTTAATAGGGACTCATAAACGCATATTTTTTTACGCGAACTGATATGGTTTATACGCTTTCATATTTGTTTTTTTTTTCCCTTTTCAAATTGTTATAAAAATGTGACAAATTAACAGCGCATACGTCCGCGAAAAATACTCGAGTTGTACTCGTATATCTCGTACCCGTGCTATTTAACTCGAAAAGTCGTACTAAAAGATAAAATTTTCGCCAGCTCATCAATCCGCGGCAAAATAAATCCTCCAATTAGAGTCCACCGTATTCTCCTATTTAATGCTCGCCCCGCTCATCAATTTCTTCCATCAAAATCCCCCAAACTTCTTTCTTCTCGATTTCCCCAAACCCTAAACTAATGGCGCCCAAGGCCGAGAAGAAGCCGGCGGAGAAGAAGCCCGCGACGGCGGTGGCGGAGAAGCCCGAGGAGGAGAAGGAGAAGTCCACCAAGGCCGAGAAGGCCCCCGCAGGCAAGAAGCCCAAGGCCGAGAAGCGCCTCCCCTCGAAGGACGCGGCCTCCGCCGGCGACAAGAAGAAGAAGAAGAAGAGGCGAAGAACGTGGAGACGTACAAGATCTACATCTTCAAGGTCTTGAAGCAGGTCCACCCTGATATCGGCATCTCCAGCAAGGCCATGGGCATCATGAACTCCTTCATCAACGACATCTTCGAGAAGCTCGCCCAGGAGGCCTCCCCCTCGCCCGCTACAACAAGAAGCCCACCATCACCTCCCGCGAGATCCAGACCTCGGTCAGGCTCGTGCTCCCTGGCGAACTCGCCAAGCACGCCGTCTCCGAGGGGACAAGGCGGTGACAAAGTTTACTAGTTCTTAGATCTGTTCACGTCTCTGTTTCCTAGTGTTAGTTCACAGTTTAATTGTTTGTGTTTTTTAATTTTTTTTTTTTTTTTTGAAGTTTGAGTCCTATTAGAAATAAAGCTCCTTTACTCTCAAAATGGTTTGAGTTTCTGATTTTGTGTCATTTGGTGAATTTTGCTCTGGTAATTATCAGAATAACACAAATTTGAACTTTTGGTAATAATCAGGAGATGCTAATAAGAACAAACCAGAAATATGCACACATGACAATACTAAGAAAATATTCACATGATCAAATATAATTACAACATCACATTGTAACAAATAGACAATCAATTCAGATAGAATTAAGATGTCTAAAAAGTGCAAATAGAACTGCAAATCAGGTCCAAAGTATACTAAATGCAAACTAGAGATGTCTAAATAACAAGTTCTTAATAAATATCACATCCAAAATAATTATAATATATTTCAAAGTTTCAAATAAACATCAGCAGAGATGCCTATGACCTCCAGAATTGTTTGCTTGCCCTTTAGTGGCTTTGTCCCGTGAATGGAACTGAAGTCACTCTTGGAATGATCAATGGGCATCTCAAAATCATCAAAGGTTAACTCTTGAGATGGTGTATAGACTCCATAGTCCATACCCCTCTGGAATCTCCACCTCTTGCTCCCTTTGATGCAGTTCTACCATCTCTAACACTCTCCTTCTACCTATGCCTCTTGATGCAGCCAAGGCTGCAACAGTTCTACTTCTGTGATCAAAAGAGCTAATTAAATAGATATAACATGGTAGAAGTTTTTGAGTAAAAAGGAGAGATTAGCTAATCTGGTATTTGCCTTTCAAAGATTGCAATTGAGCTTATCTACTTCCAATGAAACTAGAAGCCATCGAGCTTGTGTTGTTTGCAGCAACATTACTTGATTGACCTTCATCACCTTAGTTGAAACTGAGTGGAGGTTTGACTGGTTGTTTTATAGGCATCTTACAAGTGTTTTTGTGATAGCCCCAACCTTCACACCTTGTGCATCTGTGCCTTCTCTTGGACACCTATGTTGCAAATATATGAAAACTACTTTAGAATCATGCAAATTAGCACTTATATGTGTTGTAGATAATCTAACTTTATCATTCTTTTCCCATTTTATTCTTCATCTATCCCTCTTATTCTTTGCTTCTTGGGTCTGCTCCTTGGTCTCTTAGCATGAGGAGGCCCAACTTTGTATCTCAGTTCAAATTTCTCCAAATGATCTCTAAAAGGCATTGCAGCAATTAAATCTTGATAAAATATGATATCTACACAGTAGATATGTCACACCATGCTTCCCAAAATACTCTGAAATTGGGACGCGATGAGAGTTGGTAATGTATGTGCGCGGAGGATAACCAACACGTATATATAATAAGCCTCGATATAAAAAATAAACACAATATACATTAAAA
>JAVJIF010023152.1:0-42152 GCA_038442645.1 Agave tequilana
TATCCAACAAAGATACATTTTATAGACCGAAGAGACAATTTATCTAGACCTGGAGATAATCCTGAACAAAACATATACAACCAAAAACACGCGGAGGAACTGAGAAGATACTTTTGTTAGGATATAGACATGAAAAAGGGATTTTACATGAACTAAGGAGGGCATCCTATTAATCAAATGACATGGGCTTAACACTGCATCAACCCACAAATACTTCGGAACATGCATATGAATCATCATGCTTCGAGCAACATCTAGGATGTGTCTATGTTGCGTTTCGCAACACCATTCTGTTGGGACGTATGAGAGCAGGAGGTTTGATGAATAATCCCATTCTTAGAACAAAAGAGACGCATCATTTTTCATATATTATAGGGCATTGTCAGTACGAAGCACACGGATAGAGGTAGAAAATTGAGTTTTTATTTCATTATGAAATAGTTCGATGACACTAGAAACTTCAGACCTCTCTTCTAGCAAATATAGCCAAGTCATATGAGAGAATCATCAACAAAGATTAGAAAATATCTAAAATCTTTGGATGAAGGCACACAACTAGGACCCAGACATCAGAATGAACTAACTTAAATACAGAACTACTACGATTATTGATTTCGACTCGAAAAGAGACACGATGCTTGCCCATCTCACAAGACGCACAACTAAGTATAGAGAAGACTCAACAAAATTACGATCGAAACTTCTGCAACGAGAGATGACCCAAACGCTAGTACCAGAGTAGAATAGTATCAGGCTGACCTGCAACTAAGCCAGTAGGGGACACTCCGTCGTTCAAATAGTACATGCCTCATCTCTCACGACTTGAACCAATCCTCCTCTCAATTATCAGGTCCTGAAAAACACAGTGAGAAGGGAAAAAGGTTACACTGCAGTTATGTTGTTTGGTAAACTGACTGATAGATAACAAGCTTATAGGAAATTTTGAAACATATCACATTTTTAAGGTTCAAGGATGGAGTAACCTGAACTACCCCATCACCAAGGACAGGAGATTGTGTACCATCAGCAATGTTAACAAAAAAAAATTTTAGTAGAAAGATGTAAAGAGATGAATTTATTCTTAATAACTGTCATGTGAGATGAGCCTCCTGAATTTAATATCCAAGGTATGTGATGAGAGACAATATAAGCATTCATACCTGTAGAGGATGGATGAGTTGATGAATGACCTGTCTGATAGAGGTCGAGTTGACGTAAACTGTCATACTCGTCCTGTGATATCTGAACAGTAGGAGCATCAGAAGATGCAGAGGCAGTATCCGAGAGAATATGAGCAGTATCATCAGAGAGCCAAGATGAAGAAATAAGAGAAGATGAAGTACTTGAGACAACCGACACCGCAGCTAGTTATAAAATCATCAGAGAGATAGCCATTAGTAGCAGTAAACAAGCAGTAATGGAGAAAAAAGTTATTTAGTTACCAGATAGTAGCATAGACAACCTTAAGTAACCAGATCAGATGTAAAAAATCTGATTTTTGAGCAGTAAACAGATGAGATCTCACCAAAGAAGTCTCGTAGAGCATCAAAGAAGTCAGATCAGATGTAAAAATCTAATTTTTGAGTAGTAAACAGATCAGATCTCACCAGATGGGCTTGTAGAGCATCAAGCTAGCCAGATCAGAAGTAAAATTCTGATTTTAAACAGTAGACATGGTAGATCTCACCAAAGAACCTTGTAATCATCAAGAAGACTAGATCGAAAGTAAAAAAAAAATTAGATTTTTAGAGAAATTGCGTCACTCCTTGGAGATGTTGGAGGTGTTGCGGCACTATTGGAGGTGGGCGGCAATCCTTAGAGATGGGCGACACTCCCTGGAGATGTTGGAAAGATGTTGCGGCACTCCTTGGATGTTGCAGCACTTTTTGGAGTCAGGGCGGCAATCCTTGGATTCTTGGATAAGGTGTTGAGGAGACGAGAGGAAAGAATTTTAGGAATAGGGTTTTTCTTGCTCTGATACTATGTAGAGAAATAGAAAACCCTAAAAAAGAATTGATTGATGATAAAAGAGAGACAATACACACACACACAACACTATATATATATAAATAAAATAAAAGTAATGGGTATTGGTCTATTGGGTAGAAGCCCAATAACTTAATAACTAATAGCCCAATAACTATTCTAACACAAAAGAGGGAAATTGATTTTAATTCACATTTAATTGGAGGCTCACAAGTTATTTCCTTTGGTTCTCAATTATTCTAGGAAGCATGGACATGAGCACAAGATACAGACGCGATATGATATGGTTCAAAGTCGCGGTCTTGGTCGCCGACTCGGCAGACACTGAGACACATTGGTCGCGGCGTCGCGGAACGGACTCAGATGATACGCACAAAATGCTTCATAGAAAGCTCAAAAAATTCTGAAAAAATCACGACAAATCTTTAAAAAATGGGTCTTTCTCACATGTACCGCCAAATTTCCGTATTATCAAATTTACCCCCAAAAATTTCATAATATCTTAATTACCCCTCTAAATCTTAAAAAATATCAAATTTACCCCTCATGTTAATTTTTTAACAGTTAAAAATGACATTACTTTTTTACCCTTCAAAATTTAAAATATTACTCAAATTTACCCTCATTTTTATCTCTCCGGGTCTTTTTTCACCTCCCCCAGTCCTGTGCCTCTTTCTCTTGCTGCCCTCCTATCTCTCTATGCCTCTCTCCCCTGCCACTTTCCCCTCCCCCTCCCCTGCATCTCTTTCTCCCCCCTCTCCTGCATCTCTCTCTCCATCTCTTCCCCTGCATTTCTCTCCCCTTCCCTGCACACCTCTCTCCCTCTGCCGCTTCTCTCTCTTCCCTCCCCTGCATACCTCTCTCCTCTTGCCGCTTCTCTCTCCTCCCTTGCATCTCTCTCCCCCTGTTGCTTCTCTCTCCCCCGTCCCTTGCACCTCTTTCTCCCCTTGCCGCTTCTCTCTCCCCTCCCCTGCATTTCTCTCTCCCCTCCCCTGCATTTCTCTCTCCCTTGCCGCTTCTCTCCCCCTCCCCAGCGAGGCGAAGGCCAGCGGCGTTAGCATCGGAGTCACTGGAAGCATCGGCCCAACGGAGTCACCGGTGTTGTTCTGTTAGAATTTAGGATTTAAATTAGGTGTAAATTAATTTTAGATTAATTTTAAATTAGGTTCGGTAGTTTCCCCTCTTTTATAACCCGTATTCATGGGTCTACAGCTGAGATTTGACCAACTCGGGGCTGAATCGGCCTTGACTCGGTCGAGTCAACCCGAGTCATTTTGCGCCTCGGTCGAGTCAATACTGAGTCAGCCCCAAGTCCGCAAAACTCGCCCCCAACTGCGGCTGAGGTCTCGTTCTCGTCGCGGAGAGCTCTGTTCTGTTAACGACTTGGTCAATACTTCAAACCCTGTGATATGACGCGTAAATGGCCACAAGGCAAATCTTTAAAATAGATGATATGGGAGGCATGGCATGACTATTATATATCTTTATATTTATATTTCTCCATATAGGTAAAATGTTCCTTGTAGGTCTCTTTAGATTTGCAATCTAAGGAGGTGGTTTAAAACTCCAACATCCCGATTCTTTTTCCACGATCCGACCGCACATTATCATCTTCAAGTTCTAACATGTACACATAAAAAATCAAGTGCTGAGTTCGTTTGCTGATTGATCTAATCGTTCCAATTTGTTCTTTTAAAAATCGTTAATGTTTGAACTCAAAGAAAATAGAGAGAACAAACTCCAAATCACGTGGCTTAGAACATCAAGATGATAATGTACGGTCGGATCGCGAAAAAAATTGAGATGTTAGAGTTTTAAGTCGCCTCTTTAGATTATAACCTAAGGAGACCTATTAGGAAGACTTTTCACACACACACACACACACACACACACACATAATTGTGTTTTCTGTGTGTCATTTCTTAGTGGCTAGGACATGTTTCATCAAAAGTAACAAGAAAAACTAATAACACCTTAATGATTCAATCCATAGCTTCTATCATCGAGTCATGAACTTAAACAAAGAAATCTAGAACTCCATTCCGATACCTCACCTGTGAGCCTATGATGACTCTTGCGTATTTATGAGGCGTCTGGGATGTGTTAAATAGTATCTCACTTGTGTTAAATGGTCCTTTTATGCATGTTTGAGTAACCTATTTGGCTTCAAGATGTCTGAAGATGCGGCTGTGGAAAACCTTTTTTCTAAGGCTTGGTTTTCTTAACCCGACACAGTTCTGAAGCGTAGAGTATGTGTTGGGCAAGTGTTGGATGTGTGCTAGACATGAATGCTTCATAAGAATTATTCATGCCAATGCTCAAGTTACTCACAAGATTCATGAATTTTTCAGACACAAATTTAGAATTTTACCTGAAGATAAATTCACACAATTCTATTCGGTAGCATTGGGCTTTGAACCTGTGCCTCATTGGAGGAAATGCTATTCACTATCTACCCCAACACATTGGCAACTCACATTATATTAATCAAATACAATGCTTGTCTTCCCTATATGCTGGAGTAGACTAGTAAATAATTTCCAAATTTATTTCTCTCTTAAACTCTTGAAACCTGCCGAATTGTGGCCTGACTTATCACACTGATCATCAAAAACTGCTTGTTGTATTCATTAATGTAGAGTTTTGTGGCACACTAAATATTTCCCTGACCAACATTATGTGAAATTGCAGCTGCTTTTTCTTTCATTACTTTATGCATTTTTTATCCGTACATTGTTGGTAACTTTCTCAAATGTTATGGGCCGTTTCATTTTGGAAGCTGAACTTCCTCAGCATCTTTGTATTATTTTGACATGTTCTGATGGTGTAAAAATCGACTCATGCAAATCTCTTTGCTTCGCCTGCAGGGAACGAGGTGCAAGGGCACTAGAAGAAAGGTTAGCAGCAGAAAAACTGTCTACAAGAGGAGGTGCTGAAAGCACAGAGCATGGAGATGCTGCTGAAAATGTTTGACTGCCCGCTTGGAAATGCTTCACCTAACAAATTTCAGTTCAAGATTGAGCGCCGTTTTTTGAACTGTGCAATTGCATTGAGATTGATCTTGGGGAGTAGTTACTCCGCATGTTTTGTACCCGTTCCTGTTTTTCTTGCCACCTCTCCCCCCTCTTCTTTGACATTGGTAGGATCCCTACTCCAGATATACAGTATGTAAGACATTTTATCCTTGTGTCTTTTAATGATTGTAGACCTTTGGTGGACAAATAATCAGATATAACAACATCCTGTGTTAATATGGCCTCCTACTTGTTAGAACTGAGTATAACTCCGTTCGCTCAACACAGCTGCAGTAATAACGAGTGGGAGGAACAGTGCAAAAAAAGGAAATTCATCTTTGTGTGATTGACTTGAATAGCTTGTGACAAATATTGATGACGTTGGCGGTTGCCATGTGACACGTAGTAAACAGGGAGAGTGTGGGAGCCCACCTTAAAGCCACTAATTCTGATCGGGGTTCAAATTTGACGAGGACGAGGAAACATTGCCGAACTAGAGATAGATCCTACAATGTTTTGTGTTAGTGTATCACTACTTGCACATTTTAATGACCACATTATACTGACGGTGTCAGCCATTGCACAAATTGATGATGGTGCACCGGTGCTGTCAGTAAGTGCAGGGAAGCTGAATATCCTTGGAGCCACGAGAATAGGGGAAAATTTTTCATGCATCTTTTATCATCAAGCATTTTCATTCTCTACATATTTATCACTCTCCTCTTTTTTGTGTATACACACAGCTCGGGAGAATGCTTGGCATCCATGGGGTCGTCAGTGCTCGTCAGGAGTGTCACAAATCATGAACATACAGCTTCTACCGCAAGGCCTCTTTGTAACCCCCCGGCATGGATCTCCAAACATCTCCATGGACACTGCAACTTTCCAACCCAACGCATGCCCACATAGCATTACGTCGAAATTAGTCACCACAATTTTCTCAAGAGAATCAAAAAGCAAATTACCTCTTGCATCACAGTAGGCGCGCTGTTACTACTGCATTCTCCATGGCTGGAAACTTCCACACATGCCACTGGGAGTCCCAAAACTTGCAAAGTTGACTGGAGAGATGACTTGGTTGGGGTATTGGCATTCTAGATGAACCCTGGGTCCAGGTTTACCTCTTGATAAGACCCAGGCGTCTATCGGCCCTGGATGAGACTCTGATACATGTGCACACAGACTCCCTGTCTGTCTAGCAACAAACGATTTCTGGGTTGGATCTCCTCCCATCTCCTCAAAGAGCACCAGTGTGTTACTGCTTTGTTGGACAAACGACCGGGGAACGTGATAGCTGTTCTAGTAAGAGAGACATGAAAGTATGTAGAATCAGACAAGTGTGATTGTTACAGTTTCTGAGATGGTTCAAGCATTTACTCGAGCTGTAAGCTCCGTTGTAGTTGCACCAAGTGTCACAGCCATTCTGAGGTGATACATTAGCTGGCCAATAGCGCCCGATGCTCTGCCCCCATTCACCCCAAGCCTCTCCCTTGCCCATTCCCGTGAAGTCGATTGCAGTCGGGTCTCATTGCCAGAAGGTGCATCTAAGGTAGCCTGCAGCAAACATACGAGACTGGGTATTTTTATATTGAATACAATTTGGTTAAATTTTGGGGAAAATGTGTTATTTATTTACCCACTCAACTTTTTTTATCATTTGCCCCTACTTCATACTTACTATATCTTTATGCCCTTAGATAAATTTGTAGATAATTTTTTCAGACTTTTTTAAACATATTTACTCTTTCCTTTTTCTGGTAATATTTCTAAAAAACTAAATTCCTCTTAATTAGAAAATTCTATCACATTCTTTTGCTCTTTTTTTTTTTTCCCCCCTTCCATTGTCTCTTTTCATTCTAAATTTTATTTTATAACATTTGAAATTTCTTAACTTGTGCTTTTTTGACATTGAAACTTGGATATTTTAATTATATCTACACAACCTCGAGACATTATAGATAGCCTCTCAAGAAGTTACAATCACCTCCGACGATTTAACTAAAATGATTTCATAAAATTGCACCAGAAATATAATGCCAAGCACATCTCTCAAACACCAACATGGGTGATTCATGCCGCATTGGAATACTTGAGCTACACAGTTACATGCTCCTTTTTTTATTTGGTTTCAGAATAAGCACTAATTTCAGTATTTATGTATATAAATTTTGAAATATTAATCACACATGGGCACATGTGTGTTTTCTTATCAAGGAATGATGAATTTTTAATATATGTTATGTATAAAATAATTTTTCTTGGTAAATTACTTTTAGTGGTTCGCATGCATATAAAAAGTAGGATTCTGGAGAGAGAGAGATTATGAGAGGGGTAGAGAGATTCTTAAGAGAGAGAAATAGAGAGAGAGAGTTTCGTGAGTGAGAGAGAGAGAGAGAGAGAATGCAATCTTTTTTGCCAATAAAAAAGATTATTTACTTTTGTTAGAGACATTGTCAAAAAAGAAAGGGTAAATCAGTCTAATAGAATAAATTAACTTGAAAAAATTCACATAATAGGATAATGAGTATGAAGGAGGGGTAAATATTAATGTGAAAACGTTGAGGCCAGAGTAAATAATTCAGGAAAAAAGAAAGGTACAGAGGCATTTCCCTGAACATAATGACAAGTATCCTTACATATGTAAATATGATTGCGTGGTAATTTTCTGTCACAAATGATTGGACGGCCAATCTTCACCACAAGCGGAATGAAAATAGAGTATGCTCGTAAATAAAACACAACACAGAAAAGAGTGACACATAGGATTCACTTCGAAACCTTAATCGACCACAGGGAGGAGGAGCTTCACTTTAATTCTCAGATTACATGAATTAAAGGAATGCAGAGGGTGTATACAGATTGGAATCAGAATCCGACCCCTTTTTCATTGAAGGAGGAGGTCTATTATGCTTAATTGAGTTGTTAGCATGGAGACAAATGGGTATGGGTGAGATCCTCATAACCACACGATTTTCACATATTAATTATTGTAACTGCAGCGATCAATGATGCTGGTTTGTTGGGATTGCATGCAGGAAAATCTACCATTGTCCATAATAGCGTTACACATTATTGAACGCGGAGGAAAATAAAGTTGTGTAACAGTTGGCGGAGATCATAGGCGATCTATTGCAGGAGCTGCTTGATTTAGAGCTGAACTCTGCGAAACGGAGGGAGTTTCGGAGCGTCTTGAGGAGGTCAGCTATAGATGAACTTCGGAAGAGATCTCTAATGCTTCTTAAAAAGTGGAAAGTGAGGGATACGTGTTGCCATCTTGGGCGGGATCAGATTTTTGAAAACTGCAGATACCACCCACTTTTTGTTTGTCGGGGCCCGCGGAAGGAAAGTTGGAAGAGAGAAGTTGGTAAGAGACCTTCAATGCCTTAAGTTCGTCTTGATCTTCGTGGACAGATGGGGATCTGGATCATAACTTCGGATCTTCTGGATCTAATTGCAGGTTGTACAACTGGCTGTCAGCTGTCATATCGATCGGCTAGATCTCTCAAGAGTTAGATCCTGCGTCTTTTTGAATTCAGGAGTTATAATGACTGGGAAGTAGGGACTCTTGTTTTGACAATGACGGTTGATCTTCTGTTGATTCGGTTGACCAAAAATCTTGGGACGTGAATGAAAATCACCTAGAGGAGGGTGAATAGGTGATGACTATACTTAATGGCAAATAATGCGAAATTAAGATTAACTTGCTAGCAACTTAGCAATAAGCAAATACGATTAGATAAAACTTGCAATAGAGTAAGCAATAAGAGTGCAAGTAAAGAGAGAGTAGAGTTTATAGAAATAGTAAGCAATCGCAAATATAAGGATATGTTTTGAGATTCGAGTCACTGCTTTATGTCCCCGCCTTCAACACTATGAAGGATTTCCACTATAACCGATCCCACTAGATCGTCAACAGATTATAAGTTCTCACTAGAACTCTTCGGACACACCTGTCCTCTCTCATGGTGTCGCAACACCAACTCGGAGCTCACTAGCTCGCTCGAGGCCGCAACCTCTACAACTTCTCAATTGATTGAAATCAGTGATCAACTCTTGACCACAAAATAGCTCACAAGCACAACCCTATAACCAAGATGAGGAAGTGAAACTCTTTGAAATTGTGTAGTAAAAATAGTTAGTAAAGAAATAGAGGAAAGGCTCAAGCTAAAACACAAAAACTTTGAAAATGTTTGGCTCAAAAGAAAATATTTTGCAAAGAGGCTAAAACTTGAAAAACTTTGATCTAAGGCTTAGAAATCTTGTTATTGAGTTATTTCATAGTCCCACTATTTATAAAGGATAAAAACAAGGGTAGAAAACACCATAGAGCCGTTGGGATAAGACCCAGAGAAAGATAAATTAGAAACTAGCTGTTAGGAGCCAACTCAGTAGAAAATTCTGCTATCGGTCGACCTGACGGTCGATCGCCAACGCTCGAATTTCTAACCGTTGAGAAAAGCGGTCGACCAGACGGTCGACCGAGGTTCCCAACCAGAGAGTGAAAACTCTCTGTCGGTCGACCGGGCCGACGACCGAACCCAACAGAGAGTAATGCTCTTGCAAACAGTCGACCGCTCGGTCAACCAAAGTGCACGCTTGCACTTTGGTGCATGTCGGTCGACCGCTCGATCGACCGATAAAGCAATTTTGCTCTGCCTACGGTCGACCGCTCCGGTCGACCGACAATAGGCCAAGGTCTTAATCTAGATATCTTTTCGAAACCAATCTTTTTCTAATGAAAATTCTTTTGATATATAAATTCAAAATAGAGTTTTAGGGTCTTGAAGAACTAGGGTGTGATCATGGATCAACACAAATAAATAAGAACCATATTTTTATAAAATTCTTTTCTTAAAACAAAAACCAATTTTTCCAAAACTTGTTTTTCTGAAACTTGATTTTTCGAAACTTTATTTTTCTGAAACTCGATAAGGAAAACGGTAAGAAGCCTAGTTATAAACTTTTGTTTGAAAACATAAAGGAATATGAAATGTGTGTGTGTGTGTCAATCTCAAAAGTTATTAACTCTATCATCTTAGTTTTAACAAACGACTATAAATCCTATCTAAAATAGAAAAAGTAAAAATACATATCTTGAAATAGTATTCTGAGTATCGCTTGATCCTTGAGCTCTTCTAGTGTGCTAGACTCTGGGATTTAAATCTTCTTGCCTTCCAAATGTCTGAGTCTTGTGATGGAGCCGAAATGTAACATATAATTTTACCTGAAACTTAATTAAACAATCTTGTTAATACATAACTACATATGGTTTATTATCATCAAAACTAGGGCTAATGGCCTTTGGGCCAACAGTGGACTGGCTTTTCGAGGATTGAAAATTTGAATTAGAGACGGTCCGACCTCTCTTCCATCTATAAATAGAGTGGAATCCTTAGATGGAGATCACTCCTTTCTTCTCTAAGGAACCCTTGCTTCAAGGTTCCTCTTCTTTGCTTTGTTGGGATGCCATGTTTTCTTTTTTCTTCTTCATCATATGGAGAAAGGAAAGGTAGATTAGGTGGAGGAAATAGTGGTCAGGCTCTCGCCATGCGGGAGTCTGGTTGGTGTGCCACATTAGTCATTGTGACGAACCTGTTACGACACATCAGTCATCGTGACAGGGTACCACCATCAAGGGTGATAGGGAGGGCTCCTGCTCCCACTGAATCAGGTGATCTGATTCTGGGTTGCTCCAATTTTTAGGGCGCGAGGTTCGATCATGGGGTTCAAAGCCTTTATTCTAATGGCATGCACGAGAAAGAGAGGGAGCCCATCAACCGCGTGTACTGGTGAGTTGCTTCTCATGATGGAGCTCAGATTTCTTACTCAGAACATCTTAGAGGGAATGTGATATCATCACCTTCTTGCGTGTCTTAGAGGTTCCATCCTTGTCGGATGTCGCTGCATCGCGCTTGGAGGTTTCTTCCATGCGACGAGCAATAGGAAGGGAAAATGGGGTGTTTTCGTGGCGTTGCGCTGATGTAACCCCCGACTCTTGATGTACGTGTCACACTATCAGTACTTGATACGACGTACATATTTGATTTGACTTTCCTAGTAGTCAGGTCGAACTGGTTTCACCTCTAAATATCGTTTTCTAATATTTTAGATTTTTTAGAATTTAATGAAAATTTTCTGAATTATTTTGGTAAATCTCCGAATTAGGTGGCGACTGAAATCGGTAATCAACTTCATTATTTTAATTTCACAACTGGGATTGAATTTGAAGAATATGTTTTCAAATTATTCTTTAAAATCATTTTTTTACGTTAGCATATATTTAGAGATTTTTCTGAAATAATAAAAAATCTGGCTAATCTGGTGTCGATCGGTATCACCGATCAATTTCGGGATTTTTAATTTGCAAATCAGACTAAATTTCTTAAATTTGATTTCACATTATTCCTCTGGGTGATATTTTCTATTTTATAGAATTTTTGGGAACCGTTCTGAACTGGTCAAATTTTGATCCAATTAAAATATTAATTAAATAATATTAAATAATTCTTCCTCTCCTTTTCTTCTTCTTCCCGATCTTTTTCTTTACCTTCCCCTGCAATCCACTACCTTTCTCCACTACTATACTCCACCATCCTCTCTCTCATTCTTCCCCCTCTTTGAACTCTCTATTTATCTCTCTAACTCAACCTCTCTGTGTAACTCTCTCTCTCTCTCTCTCTCTCTCTCGGGTTTCCTCACTCTCCCTTTCTCTTCGCTCTTCTCCCTACCCACTTCCTCTCCCTCTCTTCCCGGGACCCAGACTGCCAGTCGGTAGTCATCACCGCCGCCGGCCGGTTACACCCCTATCGCGCCGTCCAACCCTTCCTCGCCGCATGCGTCGCCCTTGAGCCACCACCATCCACCTCTTCTTCTTCTCTTCTTTCTTCTCCTTTTCTCTCTCACTTTTCTCTCCCTTCCCTCACCACCGGCCAGCCAAGCCTCCGCGGGTGCCCCTGCGTTCTAGCGGCCTCCGCCGCTGCTGGCCACCCCAACCTCTGATGGCCGCCTCCAATCTCTCTCTGTTGCATCTCTCTCTCACCCTCTTTCTTTATTGAATTCAAATCCAATATTAAACCACAGCCGCATCCAATAACTCACAAACCAACCTACCCATTTATTTAAGTTTTGAGTTTGGGTATGGAGCTAACCTAACCCGTTAGGATCCCCACCCGCTTCGAAACCCAATAAAGATAAAATTTAAGAAAACCCCTAGTAAATATAGTTTTTATATTTCTATTAAAAATCTAATTTATTTATATAATTTTAGTGCTCGGACTATATCTGGAGCATCTGGAGTTCGATCTAGACGATTCTTGAGCCATTGTGATCGTAGGAGGACGAGCTACATGCTATACTAGCTATGTGAGTATTTTTTTTACAAATTATATTTTATCATGTTAAATAAAATTAATTGATTGCTTTATTTAATGAATCGTGATTATTGGTAAATCACTATAAATATTATTTAATAAAAAATAATTATCAAAAAATCACTGTAATTAAACTACACATGATTTCTCTATAAACATAATTGATAAAATAATAATTTAATTTATTTCTTAATGTAATATATAAATAGACGATTATCAAAATATTGAGTAAACATTAGATGGTGAATTAAAAAAATTCTGGAATAATAAGTTAATAATTCTAATAAATAAATAAATTAATTAATAATTTTCACCATGATTGGAAGACTTTGAAAATAGGTAATTATATATAATTATTTTGTGATATTGATCATATTAAAAATATTGTAATCATTTTAACAATATGGATATACTGACACACGATTATATTTGTGATATTACCCTGATATGATCACAATTATCTGACTTAAACTGGACACTGTTATTTATGTATTCTTATATCACTTTACATGAATTACAATTATTAGCATATTCCTATACTCCCGTTACACGGATATGCTCTACACAGAACATTGTTATTCCATGTGCTAATATCATTGTTACACAAACACTCTAGTACTTTGGGCACTGTTATTTCATGAAGACACTTGTTACACTGAACACTGTTATTTCATGTGTTTGTATACTTGTTACAGGATCCTGTATTTTACTGGATATTATTATTTCATTTACTGGATATTATGATTTCATTTTATCCCACTGTTATATAGATTCACTTGTATGCATGCGTTGATTATTTCTGTATTCCTGTATATCGATATGATACTCCTGCAACTGGACATGATTGATGTTGATATGCGATGTGTGAAACTAAGTGCCACATGAATCTAAGCCACGGGAGGCATCTTTAGAATCCCACATCTCTTATTTCTCGTTTACCGTTATCTTGTTTCATGAAATCAACAAAACTCATGTTCTATTATCGATTACATGTATTATGCACTGTTCTTATTCTTGATACACTGTGTAGTTTAAATATAATAAATATAACACAAGGATGAAGGAGACTTGACGCTTGATTAGATCTTATCGGGTGGATGTCATGGATCTATATTAGTCTCACTGGAGGGGACATGGTAGTGCTAGCTACCTTCCCGTTTTTCGTTACTTATTTCGTCTTAGCGGGCTGGCCTAGTCTTCACAGCTAGGGGTCTGTTTAAAGCCTTGATCTCGGCTATGCAAGGGATACGCCCACTTGATTAGAGTTATTTGACTATTGAGTTTTCAATTAACATAATAAAATAGCATAAACAATAATGACGTCAGGAATGCTTATTATTTGATCACATTCTCGTTCGAATCATGGTACTCGTATGCCGTGTTCGAATGGGTTCGGTTAGAATATGAGCTCGAGTATGAACTGCAAGTGATATGAGACATCGAAAGAAATTGATTAAAATATCAGGTGGTATTGATTGTTATTATTGTATAAACCACAAGACATACTTGACACATGTATATTATTGTTCATATATACTTGTTACACTTTCTGCTATCTAATTTACTATTATGTCACATGTATATTTAACATATCCTGTATTCTTCATAAACACACTATTCATGTACACGGATACACTGCATCTCATGTGCTCTCTATCCCATGTATTCTCTGTACATATTTGTACTATAGTGGGATTATTTCTGCTTATTTCATGTGTTGATATTCATATTGGTCATTACTATACTGTCATATTACTGTACTATTAGTATAAATAATAAATATTATAGAAGTAAGACATGATATATGTTAATGACATAAATTGATTACTGATATATAATTAAATTATAAGTCTTAACTCATATTACTTATATATAACACTTCCCGAGTATATATAACAATTGTGTTAATCATGTTTTTTTATAATATCATAAAGGTAATCATGTTGTAACATGCAAGATATTGATAATGTTATAGTGCTAAATTAACCCTTGTATATATATATCGATTGTTAGTATAATTATATTGTATCACTGGTATTTAAACGTGTACTATATAGTATCGTGATTGTACTACTATTATTTTATATATTACTAATTCTTTCATTTTATCACTCACTAGGTCATTTTCTGACGACAATGGTTCAGGTTAGAGATTCAGGATATCTTAGTACCTGATATTTCACGAGATACAAATAGGAGACCCATCATCTATATTATTTATAAGTATCTTTATTATCCTATTTTTATTTTTTTATTTATCTTTGTTTTCATATCTATCATAATTACTAACCCATTGCAAGATTCTTGTATTTATTTAATGTTGAAATAACTTTTTATATTGTATATATTATCCTGTACTGAGGCTTAGCGTACGTATGTCAGGGTATTTTCACCTTGCGTATATACGTCATCGTAGCGTTCCCTTATCCGCGGGATTGGGGTGTTACAGCTGATGGATCATTCTCTTTCAGAGCTCTGACCTCTTGTTCAGAACACAGGGATGTGTGTGCCATCATCACTATCTTGTGTCTTGCCAGAGTCCATCTGGAGCTCGAGGTGCTATCGTGGCCTCAGAGGCTTCTTAGGGATCCTCGTCCTTCTCTCTGAGATAAGTGGAGGATGGTGGTACCAGTTTGGCTGCCTTGGAGGCGTGTTCCCGGCAGAGAGAAGAACTTTCACTGAAAAAACCTTTTTATTTTCGAAGGGAACCCCGGGTAGCTTCTTCTATGATTATGTGATCTATCGACAATGCTATGAGCAATAAGATCGTATTTTTCGGTAGGCGTTCCTCGGAAGACGTATCCTCATAGTTCGGAGGTATTGCAGGATGTAGCGGCAGGATAGAGGGATCACATCTGGATCATCTATATTTCTTTTCAAAAATATAAACACAAGTGCAATGGAATTTTGTATTACTCTTATTAGATGTAATCAAGTAAATTCGATGGGATATACTCGGAATGGAAAGATTTTCAGAATAAAATATGTGTATATATCTTTGGAATAAAAATGATAGTTTAGATTTTGTCTTGCTTGTTTTACCGCTGGCTTTTTTGGAATCGATATGATCATACTTTTTTGGAGTACTGATCTTTATCACT
The DNA here is from genome assembly GCA_038442645.1 of Agave tequilana. NCBI lineage: Eukaryota > Viridiplantae > Streptophyta > Magnoliopsida > Asparagales > Asparagaceae > Agave > Agave tequilana. Next base: position 15,472 of record JAVJIF010023152.1, read on the forward strand.
AGTATGGTTGGTTTGTCCCGAGAGTGATTTGGTAAGGCTGCGACATTGTCAAGTAGGTGTAATCCCATCAGCGACACTCGCAAACATCTGGCCTCCAAGTGGCGGAAAACCTATCTGGGACTCTGAGAGGGAAAAATCTCTGCAGCAGAGTAAGGACTCCGAGCGGGGTAGAACACAATGAAAGGTTTCGACTGCCTGTAGGTTAATCAAGAGGAAGCCCGTAGGCTGGAGTCTGCGTTGCCGTCTCTGAGTGTGGGAAAATCTCATCAACGGGACGTGCAGATTTTCGGGGGAGGAAGGAAGATGCACACACAATCATGCGATGGAACATCTTATATTAAATGTTAGATGTAACATAATAAAAGTAATGAAAATCTAACATAAATTTTATAGATTGAGTTAAAAAAATTATGTATACTCAGCTTCTAATCACACAAAACTAGTACGTCGAGGAGATAATTCAAATAAGAAAACCCTCATGTATATACTATATGTCTTGTGTAGTTATAGACTGTAACGCCCCGATCCTAAGGATACGGAGACGTTATGGTGACGTACATACGCAGGGTGAAAACACCCTCGCGCGTACGTTAAGCCTCAGTACAGGAAAGAGCCTCCATATACACAAGAGTTCCAGCATTAAATAAGTACAAGAATACCTGCAGAAAAGATCAGTGAGCATGATAGATAAAGAAACATGGACAAATAAGGAAGTATGACAAAAGAATCAAGATACCTATGAATCGTAGGGGACTTGATTCTTTTGTCATACTTCCTTATTTGTCCATGTTTCTTTATCTATCATGCTCACTGATCTTTTCTGCAGGTATTCTTGTACTTATTTAATGCTGGAACTCTTGTGTATATGGAGGCTCTTTCCTGTACTGAGGCTTAACGTACGCGCGAGGGTGTTTTCACTCTGCGTATGTACGTCGCCATATCGTCTCCGTATCCTTAGGATCGGGGCGTTACATAGAGTCCCCTATGTGAATCCAATGACATATCTGACAGTATGATATCTCGAATTTCCAACCTGGGCACGCAAACCCAGGGTCGTCAGAAAGCGACCTAATGAGTGGTAAAATGAAGGAGGCAGTAATATGTACTATAGTAATACAAGCACGATACTAATATATAATATATGTTTATGTAATAGTGATACCATATAATAGAAATTTAATAATCAGTAGAAATATAACAATGTCATATTTTAATACCATCACCAGCTATCATGTTATCATCGGGTCATGTCTACAATAGTCTCATTTTTGTATATAATAAACATTGTTGATGTGGTGTATGTGAACATGTAGATGACGTATGCAACCATTCTACAGCGATGTGAGCATACGGGAATAGTGTCTATAGGATATATAGGAACTAAAGGCATGCAATGCAAGGTATACGTGTACATGAAGAGTGTGTCACCACATGAAGTGTAACAAGTATCAGGTAACGTAGCAAAGTCTACAGGTAACATGATAGTGGATAACATATCAGGAACAGTAACAAGTACAACTACACAATAGTATACATGTATCAGACAAGTCATGTTATTTATACAATAATAACAATCAGTACCACCTGGTATTTTAATCAATCTCTACCAGTGTCCCATACCACTGGAAGTTCACACTGAAGCCCGCACTCCAGTCGAACCCATCCGGACATGGCATACGGGTACCATTATCCAAACGAGAGAGTAACCAAATAACAAGTGTTCCCAACGTCGCTATTGTGTATACTATTTTATTATGTTACTTGGAAACCAAATGGTCGAGGAGCTCTTATCGGGAGGTGTATCCCGTGCATACCCGGGATCACGGCCTTAAACGGACCCCTGGCTGCTGAGACCAGGGCCCTCCGCTAAGAGGGGAGTACGAATCAAGTAACGGGAGCTCATGGAGCTATTGGTAGGCAGCACTACCATCCCCTGCATTGGGAGTAACAATATGAATCCAGTACATCCACCCGATAAGATCTAGTCAACTATCAAGCCTCCCTCATCCCCAAATTATATTTATGATCTGATATTTAAAGTACACAGTGTAACAAGAACAACTACAGTGCATGATACATGTCACATGATAACAGGACCTGAGCTCTGTTGATAGCATAGAACAAGATAATGGGAAACGGGAACAATAGATGTGGGATTCCACATATCGCATATCAACAGCTCATGTATCCAGTAACGGGACTATCAATATCAGTAACGGGAAACAATCATATAACAGTAATACGGGGATAACATGGAACAATAATACATATAATATGCACGGGGATCCATATGACAAGAATAGAGAAACCATACATGCATGCGTAACAGTGATATGTCGAGAATCCATGTAACGATGAGAACAATATATGACATGACGGTTTTCCGTGAAGTGGTGCATCTATCTATCGGTGGGATATGACTACGAAATAATAGTGTGACGTGTCATCGTATCTATGCAACATGTACATGCGATAACAGTGTCCCGTGTGACAGGATATGTAAGTCTCGGTGTTCCAAGTGTATGCACACTAATGTTTAGTCTAACAAGTCTCTATGTAACAGATGGACGTGAATATCCAATGCACTGTATGTAAACTATCATGTCCGGTGTAATATGGCTATATCATCTACTCGAGTGTTACATATAGGTATCACCACAGTATTAAACATAATGATCTAGTTGAATTATTAAGTTAGTGGCTAGTTTTACTCATGAACATTATTACCTTCAAAATCTTGTTAATTAACCAATCATCCCGTATAATAAATCAGGTTTTATTATGTTTTAATTAATGACAAAAATTACAAGTTATTAATTAACAGTTACAATAATTTATCCATAATCAAGATGTAAGACTGAAAGCAATCAACCAATTTAGGATCTCTAAATAAATAAAATTTATAAAAGAAAATACTCACAAACTAGCCATGGGAAGGTAGCTCTCTTTCCCACGATCGCAACGGTTCCAGGATCGTCCAAATCGGGCTCCGAATGCTCCAGTTATAGCCCGAACACTAAAAGTAATATAAATGGGTTAAATATGTAATAAAAATATTTCAAATGCAAATACTAAAATTTAGCAAGGGGTTTTCTGTAATCTTACCTTTATTGGGTTTCGAAGCGGGTTTGGGTAGCTCGCGGGTCGGGTTTGGATATTTTGATTATTTTGTCATACTTCCTTATTTGTCCATGTTTCTTTATCTATCGTGCTCACTGATCTTTTCTGCAGGTATTCTTGTACTTATTTAATGCTGGAACTCTTGTGTATATGGAGGCTCTTTCCTGTACTGAGGCTTAACGTACGCGCGAGGGTGTTTTCACCCTGCGTATGTACGTCGCCATAACGTCTCCGTATCCTTAGGATCGGGGCGTTACATAGACTAAACATACATAATCCATGTTATCCCAGGATGAGCAATACATGCAAGAATATGCAAAGGTTGTGGTTGGACAATCCCTGGATGATCGTACCTTTCCGGAATGCTTGATTTCTATCTCATATAGTTTCGATTTATTTTGTAATGTTTTGGAGAACCTGTAGTGTTATTTTCGAGTGGGGGTAATCCCATCAACGGTACCTGTAACTTAGAAGGGGTTCTAAAGTGAGGTGTGACCCGTCGACAGATTGAATGCGTCGACTTTGAGCAGGGATTGGACCTACAACAGAGTGACAATTTGGACATCTGAGTGGAGGGATCCCAACAATGGAGATGGGCCTCCGAGTGTAGGGAATCCCAGCATCAGAGTTGGGTTCATGGTTGCTTCTGAGTGGCGTGTGACCCAGCTGTGAACTTGGTAAGGACCTGAAGTGGGGGTGCGAGGCATCGACAAATTAGATGTATCGATTCCGAACGGGGGTAGGACCCGTAGCAGAGTGACGATACGGCTTGGACCTGATAGAGAAAAACTGCCACGTGGATCTAAGCCACGGGGAGCACCTCTAGAATCCCACATCTCTTTTTTCTCATTTCCCGTTATCTTATTTACGAGATCAACAAAGCTCATGTCCTATTATCATATTACATGTATCATGCACTATTCTTGTTCTTGATACACTGGTAGTTTAAATATAATAAATAGAATATGGGGATGAGGAAGACTTGACGGTTGATTAGGTCTTATCGAGTGGATGTCATGAATCTATATTAGTCCCACTGCAGGGACATAGTAATGCTGGCTACCTTCCTGTTTTTTGTTTCCCCTTGTTTTGCTTTAGCGGGCTGACCCTGGTCTCAGCAGTTAGGGGACTGTTTAAGACCGTGATCTCGGTATGCACGGGATACACCCACCTGATTAGAGCTACTTGACCATTGAGTTTTCAATTAACATAATAAAATAGTATAAACAATAGTGACATCGGGAATGCTTGTTATTTGATCACACTCTCGTTCGAATCATGGTACCCGTATGTCATATTCGAATAGGTTCAGCTGGAGTGTGAGCTTCGGTATGAACTACCAATGATATGAGATACTGGAAGAAATTGATTAAAATATTAGATGATACTGATTGTTATTATTGTATAAACCACATGACATGCTCAATACATGTATATTATTATTCATATATACTTGTTATACTTTCTACTATCTAATTTACTATTATGTCACATGTATACTTAACATATCCTGTATTCTCCATAAACACACTATTCATGTACACGGATACACTGCATCTCATGCGCTCTCTGTGCCATGTATTATCTGTAAACACATTTGTACTATAGTGAGATTACTTCTGCTTATTTCGTGTGTAGATGCTCATATTGGTTATCACTATACTGTCATGTTACAGTACTATTAGTATAAATAACAAAAATAGTAGAAATAAAATTTGATACATGTTAATGACATAAACTGACTTCATTGATATAATTAAATTATAAGTCTTAACTCATATTACTTAAATATAATACTTTCTGAGTAAATATAATAATTGTTTTAATCATATTTTTTATAATATCGTAAAGGTAACCACGTTGTGACAAGTTAGGCATTGATAATATTATAATGCTAAATTAACCCTTGTGTATATCGATTATTGGTATAATTATATTGTATCACTGGTATTTAAATATGTACTATATAGTATCGTCATTGTACTACTATTATTTTATATATTACTATTTTTTTTATTTTACTACTCACTAGGTCACTTTGTGTCAGCTTTTAATGCAGTTATTGACAGTGTTAAACTCTTTTGTTGGTGCTGGTCACAATCTTGCATCTGTTGTAACTTCCAATTTATCTTAGTCCCTCGTGTCGAGTCGAAAATCCATCGAGTTATACATTGTTGGATTCGTATTTTAGCTTGATGAAAATTCTATGCTAGTAGAGAAATACTGAAGGCTACACAAGCTATCCAGACTGTGGCTGCTCATATTAGCAGGAATCGTTCAAATCGCGGCTGAGAATTTTCAGAGCATCCGCTGCTTCATCTTCTTTATAATATTTTCTTTTTGGTTAAACACAATATCAATTTATAATATCTTTTTAAGTATAGTTTGTATATATTAGTTCATGATTAATTTATATAAACATTAGCACCAACTTTTTATTATTATAGATTAACCACAATTTTTTAACAAAAAGTATACAATATTTATACCAAATAATGGGACTCACTAAAATATATGACAATTTGATAATACTAATTAATAAAACGTGGGTTATATTTCACTATTAATTTCTTTTTTAAGGTGCGTAGCACGTGCTGAGATACTAGCTTTTTTAAAAATTTAGTAATTTTAATGGGTACATAACTGAAAATGAGTTTGTACCCGCTACTTCATCTTTTTCAACCATTTCTCTTTATATTCTTCATTTACAATTTCTTAATATAACTAAGAACCCATCACATGCGATCAAGTTTTATACTTTTTCCCTTCTTTTCTACTGGTGTAGTTTTCAAATCAGAGCCTAACTCATAATGCTAACCTGAAACTGAATCTTTTCCCTTTTTTTAATTCTATTACTCAGATTATACCTTAACACATAACATTGTGAATTTTCTCATCACATTGTGAATTTTCTCTCTTTCCTCTATTATGACACATCAAGCTCTAACACATTGTACCAAATCAAGCTCTAATATTTCCCCCGTCCTCCAATTTTCATATCAAAATTAAAACCTGACTCATCACATCTAAATAAAACTCTAATTTTCTGCTCTATTTTTATTGTCATCTTCGAATCAAATCTTTCTCCATCATGACTCAAATAAAGGCTTATTATATAGATTATGGGTTAGAATTAACAAATAGATAGAAGGTGAAGGAAGATAGGTTAAAAGAGATAAAGTTGGTACAAACTCATTTTGGGTTTAAACCAATTTTTAAATAAGTTAGGGCAAAGATTTAAATTATGAATTAAATTTAAAATAATAGAAGACAATTTGGCTTGAAATTATACCTAATGATGTTATGTGGCGTCATGTAATGACTTATGCTAACAAAAAAAGTGGATCTAACAACAACAACAAAGTTTTGAGCATCTTATCCTCTATTGATGATTTATAAAATATTGAAAGGTTATATGACTATAGTTCAAAATTAAAAGGGATTTTGTGACATATCTGAATCATGAACTTTTACATCATTTATGAAAACAAATAATGGTCATGTGTGAATTTGAATATTGACAATTGAACTTAAGGATCAGATAGCTTGCTAATCGTTTGAACCTTCAGTCAAATTAAATATAAAAATATTTAGTATTTGAAGCAAATTCAAATATGAAGATTATAAACGAATCCAAATATGAATACTTTGCGTACTTCAATTCGATTCAATTGCTGCCCTACTAGAATTAGTTTTTATTTCCTTTATTTTTTTTTTTATGGAACCCAACAAGAGAAGAGCATAATGAAAGTGTATAGAGAGAGAGCGAGAGAGATGGGACATCACATCGTCATCTCCATATCTACACATATGTATACATAATAGAATTTTTTTTTTTTTTTTTTTTTGTTGAGGGGTGCTTTTGGTGTTCATCACCATAACGTTAAAGTTGCTAAAGTTAGCGTCGTTTAAATATAAAGCAACGAAGGGGAGCCGTGTGAAAGAAATTCTCATCATTGTTGGATTTAAACACGTGAACGTGACAAGGAGTAGTACAAAGACCAATCCAATCCGATCTGTGACGCTTACACTGTTAATTTAATACTAAAAATAAAAATCATTCAAGTACCCTTAACTCGAGCCAAGGTAGAATGGGCACGGTCTTACTCAAACCTCCTAATTTAATTACGTGCATTTAATTAATTAATTAATCATTGTTATACTACTAGCAATAAAATACGCAAACAACATGTCGTAATTTTTACACCATCTCCCCTCTCTGACTCTCTCTCTCTCTCGACCCCCGTGATAATAGGAGAATGGACCCGATAATAAGGTGCATCCTCTCCGCTCCTCTTCTCTCCTCTCTGCTGATTTATTCTCTCCTAATTCAATGTCATATCATCAATTATCATTAAAGAAAAGGGAAAGAGATTGTGAAAAGGAGTCAAATATTATTAATGAAACCAAACTAATTTAATTAAATTGTTTCCAATTTGATGCATATCCATATCCATACCCCAATGAGGCTGGGCTGCTGGAGTCTGGAGGGCTGTTGCAACCATTCTCTCAATCCAAGAGTCGGAAGATTAGAGATAAGACAGCCACCGTGACGTGCTGCCTGTCATAATTATAATTATATACTGATAGTAATAAGAATATTTATTATCGACTGACTATCCAGTCAAACATACAAACAAACCATGTGTTGTCATATATTTACAAGACAAGCATATTAATTAAATAAAGTAAATGCATGGGTTGTGAGAGAGGTGAATTTGAAGGACCACTGCAATTATCACCGTTCATAATAATTATTCGCTCGCTTGGTTTGGTTCGATTTGGTCGGTCCAAGAAATTAGACAGGCAAGAGTTTCTGAGTTTTAATTAAAATTAATTGTAAATTAAATTAATGTCATCAATCGATTTAAATACGAAAGTAGAAAGAAAGGTGGATTCCCTACCATTGATCGATGTTCTCGTGCCCTGCACTGACATGGGATTCCTCTGCTGCTTACGGCAGTGCTACAAAGAAGGGCCAGATATAGCAGCGTCGGGTACAAATAGGATAGGAGAGTAGTGAGAGTGGGTCCACCTCTGGGGGGGGGGGGGGGGGGGGAGAGAGAGAGAGAGAGAGAGGAGCTAAAAGAAGGGCCATTTATAAAAATTCATTATTTAAAAATAATTTTAAAAATAGACTCTTAAAAATATTTTTAGAAACAATATTTTTTTTCATTACAATCGGTAGGTCGAGTTGGCAACCCCAATCAGACAAATTTTTTTTTTTTTTTTAAATTTTGGGCTTTGATCAGGCAATGCAGTTGAATTTTTTTTTTTTCACTTACCTATTCCAATATTCAATGCATGAAATAATTCATGCATGAAACAATGAGAAAGAAATGTTGGGGTTGTTCAAAAATGAACAAGGAATCCAGGAAACTCATTTCAACATTCAATACAAGAAACAAACGAGGAAAGGAATGTTGGGCTGCTATTCAAAAATGAATGAGAAATGCATGAAACCAATTCCAACAATCCATGAACGAAACAAATGAGGAAAGAAATGTTGGAAACATTCAATGTATGGAACAATTCATGACAGGAAACGAATTAGGAAACAATTCATGCATGAAGCCGCAATTAATATTTTCTATTTTGAGTTTTGGGCTTGGCCAGAGGTTGCCAAGCACGACCAAATTAAAGTTCGACTGCTATTTAAAATATCAAAATGTTGTCTTGGCTGGGGGTTGCCAACCCCGCCAAGCCCAAAACTAAAAAAAATTCTATTGGTTCGCTCGGGGTTGCCAACTCCGGCCAAGCTAAAGTTCGACTGCTGTTTAAAAATATCAAATGTTGTGTTGGCTTGGGTTGTCAAACCACGACAAAGCTCAAAACTGAAAAAAAAAAAATATTCTATTGAATCGTTTGGGCTGTCAATCTCGAGTGACCCAAAAACTGTCCCCTACCCCCTCCCGCCAGCGCTGGCGTGACGCAGACGTGGCATGTCAAAGGTTTAACAAAATTTTTTTAAGGGATGTATTTTTGAAATATTTTTAAATAAAGAATTTTTTTTTTTGAAAAATTGCCCGTTAAACTTTAAATAAATAAATTGAGTTCATGAGAAAATAGTATAAAAGGAGGACAGGGGGACTCTCATTTCATTTCCTCACCCTCTCCATTTATTTGGATTCTTCACCACAATCCCTCTCGTATCTCTCCAGTCCTCCACCACCAGGCACCACCTTCTTCTCCTTCTTTCTTTCTACTAGGTAGCCTGCAGCGGAGAGCTCTCCATTTCATTCATTCAGTCAAGGTACTGGGCCCTTTGGCTAAGCATAATCAGCCTCAACACTGTCCTCCTCTTTTCTTCTTCTCTTCAAGCTAGTAAAATCTCTCATCTCTTCTCATAATCAAAGACAAGGGGGAGGAGACAGTATTATTCTGATTTATATGAGAAGATCAATTAATTTTTCCTGTGGATCTTTTCTTTCTCTTTCTAATTTCATTTTTGCTGTAAGATAGAAAAGAAAAGGAAAGCAGAGAAATATTTACTACTACTGCTACTACTATTATTATAATAACAATAATAAAAATGTTACTATTGCTGGTTATGATGATTGATTCGTGATCTGTTGTGGATCTGCTCTTGTTTGTTTGCAGGATATAGGATGGCAGGAAACGGGGATTTCACCTTCCCAAACGGAAACGGCGGTGAGAAAGCTGCTGCAGCCACCACCGTGGTGTCTCGAAATGGGCTGCCGAGGATTCAGACCCAGAGCAAGAACGGGATTTGCCACGACGACAGCGTGCCGCCGGTGAAGGCGCAGACCATTGATGAGCTCCACTCCCTTCAGAAGAAGAAATCGGCCCCCACCACTCCCATCAAGGACAAGGACTCTCAGCGCGCCCCTTCCTCCCCCTTCTCCTCCATCACCGAGGAAGAACGCCAGAAGCTCCAGCTCCAGTCCATCAGGTTCTTTCTTTCCCCTTTTCTTTTATTAATTAATTAATTTTTTTAATCTAAAGTCTGAACTATTTATCTTTTTATTTCTTCCTTGATATTAGCTGCTGAAGATTCAATTCCATCGAATCTCAGTCTTTCCTGGGCCCACCTCGCTTCTGTCCCCATAGGGGTGGCCACCGGGGCGGGTCGACCCGCGTCGACCCGCCCCGACCCGTCCTGTGCGACTCGTCGGAGTCGCACAGGCGGGTTAACGGGTCAACCCGTACCCGCCCCGTTAAGGGGCGGGTCGAAACGGGTTGACCCGTCCCGTGGTCACGGGACGAATCCAATTCGTCCCGTGACGAATCACGGGACGAGTCGGGTCGGGGAAAATTTCCCCGACCCCCCCTGCTTAATTTTTTTTTTTTTTTAGTCCAATAATTTTTAGAACGTTAGAGGGAAAAATTTCTCTGCGCCCCCCTATAATAATTTTTTTTTATTTTAAACCCTCAACGGCTCAAAACTGAGCCGTTGGGGTGAAAAACGAGGGTGCCACGTGGCACCCTCGTTTTTCACCCCAACGGCTCAGTTTGAGCCGTTGGCAAAAAAAAAATTAAAAAAATAAAAACCCTAACCCCTAATCTTCTATAAATACCCTCTACCCTCATTCATTTTCATCTCACATTCTCACTTCATCTCAACTCTCTCTTCTATTTTCATCCTCTAACTCTAATTCACTCTTATTCTCTTACTATTACAAATTTCTACCAACTTTCAATCTAGTCTAAATTATCTAATGGATCCCAACTGGAGTACTGGCGGTTCCTCATCCGAAGCCGGTGGCAGCTCTTCATCAACACACAATCCGTCAGCTGCCGCACCTTACACCGATGTTGGCGGTAGCTCATCATCAGCATATACCGCTTACCCACCATACAGCTATGCTCCACCAACATCCGCATTTGCTCCCTATCACAGTTCGTCAAGCTATGCATTTGACTACAGTGGTTATGCACCATATACACATGCTGCATATGCCAGTGATAGTGGTACAGGTCGGCATTCTATTTCCTTCCCTCCTCAATATGCCTCATATTCTCAACTTTTAATGTCAACATCACCAATGCATGCACAATCTCTGGCTCCTTTTTTTACTGAAACACAAGAACAACACGATACACAACCAACACAGCATGACACTATAGTTCCAGAAACACAACAACCTGAACCAACTAGCACAAGCACAAGCACAACCACTAAAGAAAGAGCCAAAACTTCTGCAGTGTGGAACCATTTTGTCTTAAAAATTGTTGAAGGTAGAAGAAAGGCAGAATGTAAGTACTGTCATCAACTATTTGATCATAAAGAAGGATACGGTACAGGTGTTCTTAATAAACACTATGAAAAAAAGCATGCTAAAAGTCACGGTTTACCACCACAACAAGCACAAATATTAGCTGATTCAGGCACACTCTCCACTTGGAGATATAAGCCTGAAGTAAATAAACATAAGTTAGCTGAATTTATTGTTCGAGCAGAACTTCCATTTTCTTTTACTGAATCAGATGCATTAGTTGATTATCTTAAATCTGTTTTTGCTCCTGATTATAAGAGAATTAGCAGACAAACTATAACTAGAGAAATTGAAGATTTATTTGTAAATAGAAAAAATATTTTAAAGGCTCTTTTTACTAGTGATGCTAGAAAAATTTCTTTAACTTCCGATATATGGGAAGCTCTTAATCTTATTCATTATTTATGTGTTACTGCTCACTTTATTGATGAAAATTAGATTTTACAAAAACGTATTTTATCATTTTCTAAATTTTCTGAGAAACATTCTGCTACAAATGTAGCAAATTCAATTTTCTTACTTGTAGAAATTATGGTATAGAAAATAAAATATTTTCTATTTCTTTTGATAATGCAAGTGAAAATACTGCTTCAATAAGACAATTGAAAACGATATTAGATCCAATTTTAAATGGTAAACTTTTTCATGTTAGATGTGTTTGCCATATATTGAATTTATGTGTACAAGATGGTCTAAAGCTCTTAGACAAATATATTTATAAAGTTAAAGAAATTATTTTACATATAAAACACAGTGGACCTAGGAGACAATCTTTTAAAGCTTATTGCCGACAATGTGGACTAAAGGAAAAACTGCTCCAAGCAGATGTGAAAACTCGTTGGAATTCAAGCTACTATATGATTAAAGATTGCCTTCCTTTTAACAAGCAATTCAATTTTTTACAATAAATGAATGTTCATCTCTTTATATTAGTGATGAAGAATGGAAATTATATGAAAATTTTTGTAGTTTTCTAGAAAAATTTGACACTGCCACAAAAGCACTTTCTGGTACGTATTATCCCACATGTAACTTAGTTTTTTATAATCTTAATGAAATTGCTCAAGTATTTGCTGCATATAGAGATGATGATAGTCTTGTAGAGGCTATACATGATATGGAAGAAAAATTTCGAAAATATTTTGAAAATATGCCTTTTTTATTTTACTTAGCTGCAATTATGGATCCTAGAATTAAAATAGATAATTTAAAACTTTTATTATCTAATTTTATTTTATGTTTAAATTATGAACAAGATGTAGATAAATTACTTTTAGAAATTAGATCTCTTTTAGAAGAAATGTACTCATTGTATAGAGATGAGTTATTTCCACCTTCTTCTTCTGAATTTAGGGCACCTACACCATCACAAACTTCTTCTAGTAGTTTAGGTAAAAGATTATCTAATTTTAAAAGTATACTTTCCTCTAATACTAGAAAGAAACACTCTTCAGGGGCAGGTTCATTTGATGAACTTAATTTATATTTGAATACAATGCCTGCTGAAATAAATGAAAATGATGATGAACCATGGGAAACATTTGATGTTTTGTCGTGGTGGAAAGAACAGAGAAAACAATTTCCTGTTCTTTCTACCATGGCCCGAGATATACTAACACCTCCGGCCTCTACAGTAGCGTCCGAGAGCGCGTTTTCTGCAGGTGGTAGAGTTTTGACACCCTGGAGGAGCCGGCTGACGCCGAAACACTTGGAGATGGCGGTTTGCTTAAAGGACTGGTTCGATGCAGAAAGACGCACACAAGGAAAAGCTATTCTGGATGAAGAATTTGAACAAGACGAGGATGACGAATAGAGAAGCACCAGAGTTTTTTATATACATTGTATGAGATGAGCACCAGAGTTTTGTTATGTATACGAGATGAGTGTTATGTACATTGTATATGTGATGAGCAATGTATATGATTTTTTCATATTAATAAAATAATTTGCCATTTTGCCTTACAAAAAAACTTGTAATTACTGAAAATCAATTCTATTTTTTTTTTATAATTTTAGAAAAATTTTTAAAATTTTTTCCTATTTTTTCCCTATTTTTTCATATTTTTTCCTATTTTTTCTTTTTAACTTTAAAATTTAAAATTTATGAATTAACGAATTAAAAAAAAAAAATAGGCGAGACGGGTTAGACCCGTCTCGCCGAATCCGGTAACGAATCGGGTCAGGAGACCCGATTCGTTACCCGGGATTTCGATTCGTCCCGTTTAACCCGTGACGAGACGGGTCCAACCCGTCTCGTCTTCGATTCGTTTGCCAGACGCGACGAATCAACCCGATTCGTCCCGTTGGCCACCCCTATCAGTCCCCATTATATATTATAAACTCAATTTTTTTTTGATAGATATGAAAAAGGATAATCTCTAGATCCTTTGTTTTGTCTTGGCCTGCCTCCCTTTTCTTTTCCCCCTTAATTTTTGTTTGGGATATTTTTTGAATTCTTTTTCCAAATTTAATTTTAAAAATAGATATTCTCAAATTATTTCCAAAATTCACCAATGATAGGTTAACTCGCGCTGCATAGGCGCTGATACATTTTGCTCCATCAGGGTGGTAGGCTCCTGCGGGAAGGCTTTCATTTTTTTTTGGTTTGGAGTTGGCAACCTTAAACCAGTCTTTTTGTTTTTGTTTTTTTTTAAAAAAACTTTCAAAGCTCAATCCAAAGTTGACAGCCTGGGACCTAGAGTGAAAATCAAATTTGAGTTTTATTCTTAATTCGGGGTTGTCATCCTCGAACAAAGATTGGAAGCTCAAAATTAAGCTTAACTTTGGACCGGGAAAAACTTTTTTTTTTTGGTTCACTGAAACTTGTGGTGCTTGACTGACACTCGAATTTCTTCAAAATTGTGCTTTATTTTTGGTCTGGAGTTGATAACTCCAAGCCAAAAAATGACACCCCTGGCGACCAGAGCATGCCAAGTTGGGGCGACGAAACTACTTAGTGTCTACGTGATGCCTGTTGGAATTGAAGAATATAAAGGGAATCTTCAAGTTGAATTATGGCGAGATCCGTTGATCAAATCAACCGGATGATGGTTGGAGTGTATTCTCCTTCCATTTGTGATGAACATGGTATATTCACATGTTCAATTCCGACTTCGAATGAATGAGATATTCAAGTCCAAAGATTGTCTAATTCAAAGCCAAATGGGACTAAAGGTTGCTACAAGCATTTAGTCCACATTGACCGTGGGATGGAAGCTTGTGTAGTATAAATAGAGAAAATTGAGAACAAAGGGTGTGCCCTTTGGGTACTTGGAGTTTTCGCGCGCGAAAAGGAGGGAACTATGCACGTACATTCGTGCGCGCAGGCGCCGGTGCCGGTGCCGGGTCGGGTCCGGGTCTGGGTCTGGGTCTACTGGACTCGGGTTCAGATCTGAGTCTGAGTTCCCTACCTGGCCTGGTTCTTTTTGAACCAAGGTCCCGCTCCTGTTGCAAACCTGTTGGATTGCCAACAGTTGCGCACCTGTTGGACTGCCAAAGGTTATGCACATGTTGAACAACCAAAGGTTGCAAAACAGTCCGCTCCGCGTCAACGGTTGCGACTGTTGGACTGCCAACAGACACGGCTGGACCAAAGGTTGCAGCTTTTGGTTTGGGTTCAAACCTGTTGGCCTACTCCTGGAAAACTATATAAAGCTCTCCTGGTTCTCAATTAAAAAACACACCAACAGAGAATTAACTCTCTATCTCTCGCTCTCTCTCTATTTAAAGTTCTGAACTGTTCTTCCAACGTTCTGAACTGCGCTTCCAGCCTGAAGTGGGAATCCGCGATTTCCAGCGTAAAGTGGGAATCCGAAGCGACTTCTTAAAGGAGATTCTGCCAAATTCTTCAACCTTTCTACATCCTTAACAGTGGGTGTTCCTCCAAAAGAGTAAGACAAATATTCATTTGAAATTTGTCATTATACCGCTGCTTTGCTAATCCTGTGTAGGTACTGGTTGACTACGGTTCGACCGTACGGTGATTTGATAGTGCTATCCAAATACCGTGAAGAAGTGTTGTATCTTGGGAGACCAGCGTCCATTATCCCGTTAGCACCGGTGCGGGGGACGTAATTGTCTTAAGGAGATTCGCTCTAAGCGTACCTCACTTCAAATACTGTATAAGTGGATTAAGTCCTTTATACAGGGGATATACTTTACAGTATATCGAGATTGACTTAGATTCAGTCTAAGTGATACTGTATAAGTGGATTAAGTCCTTTATACAGGGGATATACTTTACAGTATATCGAGACTGACTTGGATTCAGTCTAATTGGTGCTTAAACCAAGGAAGGAAATTGAAAGGTGGTTCTTAAATTAAGGAACGTTCTATTGAACGGAAAACCTCCCACCTGATATTTG
The DNA here is from genome assembly GCA_038442645.1 of Agave tequilana. Classification (NCBI taxonomy): domain Eukaryota; kingdom Viridiplantae; phylum Streptophyta; class Magnoliopsida; order Asparagales; family Asparagaceae; genus Agave; species Agave tequilana. Next base: position 31,193 of record JAVJIF010023152.1, read on the forward strand.
CCGACCTGGCCAATTAGATTGTTGATATCTCAGTGATCTTGATTAGTTGTCAGATTGATTCTTGTTAAGCAGGATACCCAACAATCTTAAGACAATTAGTATTGAAGTTACTAACTTCAGTTCTGCTTGAACTTGCAGAAGATGTCTGAGACAAATCAAGATAGCTCAAGCAAGGCAACAAACATGCCGCTCCAAAGTTTGATGCCTCCTCCACTTCCTAACCCGAAGCCGGAGAAGCCAGGAAAGTTTGATGGCACAGAATTCAAGAGGTGGCAACAGAAGATGTACTTCTACTTGACCACTCTTCATCTGGCCAGATTCCTGGAAGAAGATCCACCATAGCCTGCAACTGATGCATGGACTCAATGTGACTTCCTTTGCCGAAATTATGTTCTTAATGGACTGGATGACTCTCTTATAATGTCTACAGTCCAATCACTACGGCAAAGAAGTTATGGGCCAGTCTTGACAAGAAATACAAGACTGAGGATGCTGGTACCAAGAAATTCGTCGTAGGACGATTTCTGGATTACAAAATGGTGGATACCAAGACTGTCATCAGTCAGGTGCAAGAGTTCCAACTTATCTTGCACGAAATAGAGGCCGAAGGTATGATTCTTCCTGAAACTTTTCAGGTTGCAACAATCGTGGAGAAGCTCCCACCTGCGTGGAGAGACTTCAAGAATTACCTGAAGCACAAGCGAAAGGAGCTAAAGTTGGAGGATCTCATTGTGAGGCTTCGTATCGAGGATGACAACCGCAAGTCCGAGAAAAGGACCAGCAAGAACTCCTACGAAGCAAAAGCTAATGTGATCGAGGACTCAAAGGGGAAAGCGTCTACTTCCAAAGGCTTGAAGCGGAAGAAGACATCCCAGGGGTACAAAGGCAAGGCCCAAGACGGCAAAAGCATGCGCTTCAAAGGAACCTGCTATGTCTGCAACAAAGAAGGACATAAAGCTAATGAATGTCGCAGCCGTCTTAAGGGGAACAAGAAGAGCCACCCACATGCAAACATGACCAACCATGAATCACCAAGTCTTTCAGCTGTGGTGTCAGAAGTGAATCTGACAACCAATAACAAAGATTGGTGGGTAGACACGGGAGCTACTCGGCACATCTGCTCGGAGAAATTGTTATTCTCAGAATATCAAAGGCTAGAGCAAGATGAGCAGCTATTCATGGGTAATTCAGCTTCCTCAAAGGTTGAAGGAAAGGGTAAGGTCATCCTGAAGTGGACATCGGGGAAAGAGCTTACTCTTAACGATGTGCTTCATGTTCCAGACATCCGCAAGAATTTGATCTCCGGATCAATACTTAGTAAGAAGGGATTTAGAATGGTATTTGAATCCGACAAATTTGTACTTACTAAGGGAGGGATGTATGTGGTAAGGGCTATCTTGTTGATGGACTTTTTAAAGCCAATGTTGCAGTGGTAGATAAAAAGTCCGTGTATTTGTACCCGAAGCTAATAAATAAAGGAAATTCTTCTGTTTATTTGCTTGAGTCTCCTATTTTGTGGCATGCTAGATTAGGGCATGTAAATTACAAGTCTTTGAAAAACTTGTCTAATTTGGGATACATTCCTAAACTCAACTTGGAAGAAATTCGCAAGTGTGAGGTTTGTGTTGAGGCCAAGTTGGCTAAAAATTCATTTCACTCAATAGATCGAAATACAGAACCTTTAGGGTTAATTCATAGCGATCTATGTGACTTGAAGTTTATGCCAACTAGAGGCGGTAAAAAGTATTTCATTACTTTTATTGATGACTGTACAAGATACTGTTATGTGTATCTTTTAAACAGTAAAGATGAGGCAATAATATGTTTATAACATATAGGCCGAAGTTGAGAATCAACTCAACAAGAAAATCAAGATTTTAAAATCCGATAGAGGCGGAGAATATGAATCAAATGATTTTAGTGAGTTATGTGCTAGTTTTGGTATAATACATCAAACTACAGCACCATACACTCCTCAGCAAAATGGAATTGCTGAACGGAAGAACAGAACTTTGAAGGAGATGGTTAATTCCATGCTCGTAAGTTCTGGAGCTCCGCAGAACTTGTGGGGGGAAGCTCTATTAACTGCAAATCATATTCTAAATAGAGTACCCCACAAGAAACTTGGTCTAATACCATTCGAGTTATGGCATGGAAGGACACCTTCCTACCATTACCTCAAAATATGGGGGTGCCTTGCAAAGGTGCTGGCACCATTACCTAAAAAGACTAAGTTGGGAGCAAAAACTATGGACTGCATATTCATAGGCTATGCCTTGAATAGTAGTGCCTACAGATTTCTGGTTCATAAATCAGAAATACCAGATATTCATGTAAACATGATTATCGAATCTCGAGATGCTGTGTTCTTTGAAGACATCTTTCCGTACAAACGGGAAGCAGATAAGACTTCTGGGAAAAGAACACACGAGATGGCGTTCAGGGACGAAAGCCCCGAGGAACCAATTGTAAATGCGGAAATTGAACCAAGAAGAAGTCAGAGATCTAGAATCTCAAAATCTTTTGGTCCAGATTTCATAGCATACGCTATTGAGAGCGAGCCTCAAACATTTAAAGAGGCTATGTCAACCCCAGAAGTACAAATGTGGAAAGAAGCTATAAATAGCGAAATAGAACCATACTAAGTAATCATACTTGGGAATTGGTAAACTTGCCTCCTGGAAGTAAACCAATTGGTGTAAGTAGATTTTCAAACGAAAATTAAAACCCGATGGATCTATCGATAAGTACAAGGCTAGATTAGTAGCCAAGGGTTATCGGCAAAAAGAAGGACTTGACTACTTCGATACTTATTCACCAGTAATAAGAATAACGTCCATACGGATGTTAATCGCAATTGCAGTATTGCACAACTTAGATATCCATCAAATGGATGTCAAGACTGCATTCTTAAATGGTGAATTAAGTGAAGAAATATATATGGAGCAACCTGAAGGATTTAAAGTCAAGGGCCAAGAACACAAGGTGTGTAAATTGGTAAAATCCTTATAAGGTTTAAAACAGGCTCCAAAACAATGGCATGAGAAATTTGATAGTGTCATGATCAAAGATGGATTCACTATCAATGAATACGATAAGTGTGTTTACACGAAAACAGTTGGAGATGCATGTATCATTGTTTGTCTTTATGTAGACGACATGTTGATACTTGGGACTAATATTGAAATTATTAAGTCCACTAAAAGAATGTTATCCAACAGTTTTGATATGAAGGATCTGGGAGTTGCTGATGTAATTTTAGAAATTAAAATTACTAGAACACCAGATGGAATCAGTCTATCTCAATCTCACTACGTGGATAAGATGATAGAAAGATTCAAGGATCATGGGATAAAAGAGAATACAAATCCTTTTCTCCCACACATCTACCTTCATAAGAATACAGGAACTGGAATACGCCAGTTGGAGTATTCTCAGATTATCGGAAGTCTAATGTATTTAATGAATTGCATTAGACCCGATATTGCTTACGCTGTAAGCAAGTTAAGTAGATACACTAGTAATCCTAGTGATCTACATTGGACCGCTCTACTACGAGTATTAGGTTACGTATCACATACCAAGAAATATGCCTTGAGATATGGAAAGTATCCTCCTGTACTGGAAGGATACAGTGATGCTAATTGGATTGCAGATTCTGAGGAATCAAAATCAACTAGCGGATACGTATTTACTCTAGCAGGAGCAGCGGTATCTTGGAAATCTTCTAAGCAAACATGTATTGCCCGTTCCACTATGGAATCGGAATTCATAGCCTTAGATAAGGCTGGAGAAGAAGCAGAATGGCTTCGACAATTCTTAGAAGATATACCGTTATGGCAAAAGCCAGTGCCCGCTATATGTATACACTGCGACAATCAAGCAGCTATATCTAGGGCACAAAATGTGATATACAACGGTAAGTTTAGACATATTCGTCGTAGACATAATACCGTGAAGCAGTTGCTCTCAAATGAAATTATCTCTATTGACTTTATATCGTCAAAGGATAATTTAGCGGATCCGCTTACTAAAGGTTTAAGTGGAGAGCGTATAAACTGCGCATCGAGGGGAATGGGTCTAAAAGCCTAACCTTACCGAGTCAGCTTAATGGAAACCTCACTTAGCGACTGGAGATCCCACGGACTAAGTTCAAGAGGAAAAACTAGTTATGATTGACTCAGCCAGTAAGCACTTGGGAGCTTGACTCCAATCCATTCCTAAGGTGCACATAAGTGCTTTTCTACAAGTGGATTAAGGATAAGCTTAACGCTTTTAATGATGCCTATATCTTGTTACTAAACAAGTGGAGTAGAGTAGATTACTCTTAATAGGTCCATCACCTATGTGAGTATAGAGTTGGGTCGGCTCTTTGGGAATCTCTATGGAGGCTGTTATTCCCTAAAGATACTCTCTGAAACCAAGAATGTCCAGGGCCAAAACGGACACAACAGAGAACCAAAGTTGATTTGGAAAGTCACTGTGTGAAGCTTGTTGACTTGACTTACACTAACGGCTAACAGTTCAAGACCTAGTTCACTGATTAGCCAGTAAGTCCGATAAAGCTTTCGCTATGGAAGGTTCAAGACCTAGTTCACCTATCCTTATGCAGTTTCTTTTCTAAAGTACCTTACACAATAGAGTCAGTCTCTTTGTGTGTCATTTCCTTGAATCTCCATTCATTGTGGGGGATTGTTGGAATTGAAGAATATAAAGGGAATCTTCAAGTTGAATTATGGCGAGATCCGTTGATCAAATCAACCGGATGATGGTTGGAGTGTATTCTCCTTCCATTTGTGATGAACGTGGTATATTCACATGTTCAATTCCGACTTCGAATGAATGAGATATTCAAGTCCAAAGATTGCCTAATTCAAAGCCAAATGGGACTAAAGGTTGCTACAAGCATTTAGTCCCACATTGGCCGTGGGATGGAAGCTTGTGTAGTATAAATAGAGAAAATTGAGAACAAAGGGTGTGCCCTTTGGGTACTTGGAGTTTTCGCGCGCGAAAAAGGAGGGAACTATGCACGTACATTCGTGCGCGCAGGCGCCGGCGCCGGTGCCGGGGCCGGGTCGGGTCCGGGTCCGGGTCTGGGTCTGGGTCTGGGTCTACTGGACTCGGGTTTAGATCTGAGTCTGAGTTCCCTACTTGGCCTGGTTCTTTTTGAACCAAGGTCCCGCTCCTGTTGCAAACCTGTTGGATTGCCAACAGTTGCGCACCTGTTGGACTGCCAAAGATTATGCACATGTTGAACAACCAAAGGTTGCAAAACAGTCCGCTCCGCGTTAACGGTTGCGACTGTTGGACTGCCAACAGACACGGCTGGACCAAAGGTTGCAGCTTTTGGTTTGGGTTCAAACCTGTTGGCCTACTCCTGGAAAACTATATAAAGCTCTCCTGGTTCTCAATTAAAAAACACACCAACAGAGAATTAACTCTCTTTCTCTCTCTCTATTTAAAGTTCTGAACTGTTCTTCCAACGTTCTGAACTGCGCTTCCAGCCTGAAGTGGGAATCCGCGATTTCCAGCGTAAAGTGGGAATCCGAAGCGACTTCCTAAAGGAGATTCTGCCAAATTCTTCAACCTTCCTACATCCTTAACAGTGGGTGTTCCTCCAAAAGAGTAAGACAAATATTCATTTGAAATTTGTCATTATACCGCTGCTTTGCTAATCCTGTGTAGGTACTGGTTGACTACGGTTCGACCGTACGGTGATTTGGTAGTGCTATCCAAATACCGTGAAGAAGTGTTGTATCTTGGGAGACCAGCGTCCATTATCCCGTTAGCACCGGTGCGGGGGACGTAATTGTCTTAAGGAGATTCGCTCTAAGCGCACCTCACTTCAAATACTGTATAAGTGGATTAAGTCCTTTATACAGGGGATATACTTTACAGTATATCGAGATTGACTTAGATTCAGTCTAAGTGATACTGTATAAGTGGATTAAGTCCTTTATACAGGGGATATACTTTACAGTATATCGAGACTGACTTGGATTCAGTCTAATTGGTGCTTAAATCAAGGAAGGAAATTGAAAGGTGGTTCTTAAATTAAGGAACGTTCTATTGAACGGAAAACCTCCCACCTGATATTTGCCGACCTGGCCAATTAGATTGTTGATATCTCAGTGATCTTGATTAGTTGTCAATTGATTCTTGTTAAGCAGGATACCCAACAATGCCTAGCTGACATGTTAGAGGTCGGTTCTTGAAAATAAATTTGAAAGAGGTTTGTTGAATTAAATTTGGAAAAGAGAATTATACACAAAAGTGCCCTTTTTTTTCTTCTATTCTTTAATTTCCTATCTTAATTTTCCTTTCGTTCTATTTTTATTTTGTTTTCTAGATAATAGACTTAATTATCCCATAATTTTTCTCTCTTTCTGCCCCTTTTTGTGTGTGAGTTAGCTGGGTTTTGTTTTTGGGAGACAAGTTCCTGGCAATTGATTTGATCGGTTGTATTATATTGACCATCAAGCACTTGCATCAAATTAAGATATGGTATCATCAAGCATTAACTAGCTTAATACTTACACACCCGCACATAATCTGATCATGTTCTTAAAGTCACGGGCATACAGACGCACTCTACTACTCCGGAACATTAGAAGATATGTAGAGATGCTTAGCAGACTGTAGACAACAAGACCTATACCAATACCATGCCATACGACTACGACTACAGGAGAGGAGAGACAGAGTAGCGAGTAGTTTGGTACATCCACATCATGATCATGATATATGCACCGCAGCCGTTACTCGTCCACATAAATCGTAGCAACACCATCATCGTCATCATAATATTGCATAACAAATTAAACAGGGGATGCCCGTGTGCTGCCTGCACTCCCCCTTGAAAACGACTTGTTCATTTGTGTTGTTTGGTTTTCTCTCTCTATCTAGCCAGTTGTTTTGGCATTCTTCAAACATTTGACTCTGATTTGTCGCTTAATTTCCTTCTGTTTGTTTTAATGTCCCTTGCAATGTATAGATAACAAATATATGATTCATTTCTTTTCTTTTTCTTCTTTTCTTTTTGGAGAAAAGCTTATACGCTTACATCCTAACTCCAAGTGGGAAAAGAAATTCCGTTATAACAAAGGAAAGGAACTCTCATGAGAGAGAATGAAACACCCGGTACACATTCATAAATCACAACAAAAGCCTTCACTAAACTATTAATAGTATTCATGTGTAGATTTCGTACGCCGTTAATGAGCCTCAACGAACCGCTAATTGAGGCTAGCGGCCTGCGAAGTAGAACTATTGTGTAATACACCTTTTAGTGTACTCACAAAGTATAGTTCGAAAATTCTCTTCGCCCACCGCTGATGGGGGGATTTGAACCCCCGACCTCTCACAAGAGAAGTAAAATGCCGCTTGAGTAATGTTCAGATGCCTATGTGATTCAATTTTGCAAACTCATCATGCCACTGCCACTGAGTACTTCTTCAAGCTTTGAAGTAGACAAACTGATGTCATGTATAAACCAATTTGTTCCGCCACAAAGAACATAACAAAGTGGGGAAAATAAAGGAAAGAACTAGGAATGAGAGGCTGAGCAGAGCCTCACTCGATCTCAATGCCTATTTTCCTCTCCCTTAAGATTTACCCTGTTATTTACATAATGGTTTATCACATTACGGTCATTTGATTTCAATTTTCATGTTTCTTCTGTTGCAATAATGCAATGATCATGGATGCATGCAGTGCGTCGTTGGCTTCATTGACGAGGGAGACGGGTCCCAAGCTGGTAAAGGGAGATCCTGCAAAGAAATCAGACACCCCCAGGTTGCACACCACCACCACCACCACTTCACCCCTACTGTCAGCGTCAGTGATAGTTCTTTGAAGTTTACTCATGTCCTCTACAACCTTTCCCCAGCTGGTATGTCTCCTATGTCTATCATTATCTATCATTATATATGTATAAATAACTATTGTTATAGATTTATCTATTTATTTGCGGATCACTAGATATAGTATAATGATAATTCGTGAAAAAAGTCTTCAATTTTATTACGTTCTTCTTTGATTCTTGGCTTGGCTTCTGACATGGCTAGTTTAGGTTCCACAACAAGTATCTAGTTAGTTTCTCTTCATGACATTAATAGTATAGTTGGGTTTTTATTCTCAAAGTTCGAGGTGGTTCATGGTCTTCTACTTCCATTGCACGAAATAAACGAGAAGAAAACAACTTTGCCTGCATCCTTTTTATTTTATTTTTCCCCTTCTTTAAAAAAAGCTGGAATATATCCTAATTCTTACCGTAATTATATCACAGAGCTGTATGAGCAAGCCATAAAGTATGAGCATGGATCATTTATAACAGCAAGTGGTGCCTTGGCAACCCTTTCGGGTGCTAAGACTGGCCGATCCCCTAGAGATAAGCGTGTGGTCAAGGATGAGACTTCCACAGATGACCTTTGGTGGGGAAAGTAAGTTCCTACAACCTCTTCTGATTCTATCCAGCACTTCTCATGATCCTTGATTATTGATTCATTCCTCATTATTCATTGTAGGGGGTCACCTAACATAGAGATGGATGAACACACTTTCCTGGTGAACAGAGAGAGGGCTGTAGATTATTTGAACTCTTTGGAAAAGGTAAATTTTCAGCTTGGGACCCCATCTTATCCACAGCTATACCATACAACCCACTCCTGTATGGTACTGTTGAATGCTTGCTTCTATCAATTTCATCCGATTCCCATTTCTTGTGAGGAATTGGGACTGGGAATTTCCTTCAATTGATGAATAAAAGTTCAAAGTTTGAGAGAGTATTGAATCTGGAAATGTTTTAATAAAACACATGTGCGCCCTTTTCAGGTGTTTGTGAATGATCAGTTCCTAAACTGGGACCCTGAAAATAGGATCAAAGTCAGGATCGTCTCAGCAAGAGCTTACCATTCCCTCTTCATGCATAACATGTAAGTATAAAAGTTGTTACATAACATGAGGAAGGAGTTCTTTCTTCTCAATTCTTTTATTGCCCACCCTGGTAAAACCCAGACAAGTCATCCTCTTGACGCTGCCATTTCCTACTGTTGTACATACATGTTAGTGGTCTTTGGTAGTGTTTAGATGAGCCATAGATGTGCTTCCTTATTGGTTTCCAAGGTAATGTCAGGAGTCAATATAATAATTATAAAAAAGAATATAACTTCTTGTGCAATACGATGACTGGATGGGTGGTGGCAGGTGTATCCGGCCCACGCCTGAAGAACTGGAGGATTTCGGTACTCCTGACTTCACAATATACAATGCGGGACAGTTCCCATGTAATCGGTACACACACTACATGACGTCATCCACCAGCATAGACCTGAACCTCTCAAGGAGGGAAATGGTCATCCTTGGCACCCAATATGCCGGGGAGATGAAGAAAGGTCTCTTCAGCGTGATGCATTATCTCATGCCTAAGAGACAAATCTTATCCTTGCATTCTGGCTGCAATATGGGCAAAGACGGCGATGTCGCCCTATTCTTTGGACTTTCAGGTAAAGAGATGCTGGAATGTGGTGATCACCGTCACCTGCCCATCTGCATCCACCATAACCATCCTGCCTCTGGTATTGGGGTTTCTTGTTGATATGCATTCTTATGAGTTTTTTGCCTTGTGCAGGTACTGGTAAAACAACTCTGTCCACCGATCACAATAGGCTACTCATTGGTGACGATGAGCACTGTTGGGGTGACAATGGAGTCTCAAATATCGAGGGTGGTTGTTATGCAAAATGCATTGATCTGTCAAGGGGAAGGAACCTGATATCTGGAATGCTATAAAATTTGGGACTGGTAATATTGATCTTCATCTACTTCTCTCTTCATTCTGTCATGTTTTATGTAACATTATTAGTTAGTGATGGCTGGGGGTTCTTTGGTGGCAGTACTTGAGAATGTGGTATTTGAGGAGCACACTCGGGAAGTTGATTACTCAGATAAATCTGTTACAGGTATTGTTTATTTATCCCTGGCCTGGGACAGTTTGTTGTCCATGAAAATAGATCATCGACATCTGTTGTTTCTCAGATTGTTTGCAAGGCGAAGCTAATGAGATGATGCATCTTTATTGTTTGAATTATTGTTCTGCAGAGAACACTCGAGCTTCCTACCCGATCGAGTACATACCAAATGCTAAAATACCATGTGTAGGTCCGCACCCTAAGAATGTCATCCTCTTGGCCTGCGACGCATTTGGGGTTCTACCTCCTGTGAGCAAGTTGAACCTCGCTCAGACCATGTACCATTTCATCAGTGGTTACACTGCACTGGTGTGTATTGCTCGCTTAACATGTGACATATTTCTTGTATGATAAGAGTAGCAACACTTGAAAATAAAAAATAAAAACAGGTGGCTGGGACCGAGGATGGTATAAAAGAGCCACAAGCAACTTTCTCAGCTTGTTTTGGTGCCGCGTTCATAATGCTTCATCCCACCAAGTATGCTGCAATGCTGGCTGAGAAGATGCAGAAGTATGGTGCCACCGGTTGGCTCGTCAACACCGGTTGGTCTGGTGGAAGGTAATAATAACAATGTAGATGATGATAGTGAGGAGGAAAGAAATTACACATTATGTTTGTGTTAACTTGTTAGAATTGTAATATTTGTGGTCTTCATTTTCAGGTATGGTGTTGGCAATCGCATCAAGCTGCCATACACTCGGAAGATCATCGATGCCATTCACTCTGGCAGCCTTCTGAATGTTAATTACAAAATGACAGAGGTGTTTGGGCTGGAGATACCAACTGAAATTGAAGGAGTCCCATCTGAGATCCTGGATCCAGTGAACACTGTAAGTTTGATTGCCTGCAAGGTTGTGCATGTTGAATTTCCATGGCTGACTCTACTGCTCATTTGTGGAACAGTGGCAGGATAAGGCAGCCTACAAGGAGACTCTGCTGAAGCTCGGCGGTCTGTTCAGGAAGAACTTTGAGGTGTTTGCGAGCTACAAGA